>JAZHYW010005340.1:0-34507 GCA_037355805.1 Ixodes ricinus
ATACAGCTTGCCGGTGCATACTGGCAGAGTTGCTTGTGTGCCAGCGGAGGCATTATCGTCGGACCATCGTGTCGTGCCGCTGAAGAACCGGGAAACAGTTTTGACTGAGTAGTTTCGACGCCCAGGTGCCGAGGACCGTCATTTCAGTGGGAGTGTCCGATTAGGCCACATTGCAGAACGTCGCGTGTCTGAGCTTCAACTGGACTACAGGCAGCAACAATGTCACACAGTTCGTAAAGTAGTAGTAAAAATGTTTATTGTGGACGCCGCTACCGCTCTGAGCCTCCGTTGATAAGCGACGAATTGATAGCAAGGTATGCTAATTACAGTGAACACGTCAATGACAGGTGCAGACATCTACACTGTGTGCATGTCTGTCCGTGTCCTTCACGTTTGACGTCGTCCTTAGCACTGAAAACGTGAAGTTGCTCGTTTTCACGGAAGCTAAAGTTGCGTATCATATAGCTTGGTTTCACCTCATGTGCGAGCGAAACCAAGCCAGAAGCGCGACCCAGCGATTTTGCGTTACTGCATCGCACGGCACGCCTGAGCAAAGCGAGCAATGCACTGAAGCAGTCAGTCTCGCGCTTCTATATTCGTTTAGTCCAGTGGGAGCGAAGGCGCAGCGTATAGACAGGAGAGATAGCCTGAGGAAAATCGATGACTGGATAGCGTGCAGCAGCAGTGAACGTAAGAGTGCTCGGCTCGCACGCCTACAGCACTGTCTTCGTCACACGCAAGTCAAACGAAGTATGTCTTTGACTTCGTTCAACCCAGTGGTGAATAAGCAAGTATATGGCCCATGAATCGCCAAACGCTCCAAGCACCAGATACCGACCTTTGAGCAGCCAGTCCACGCCTCCAACGCAAATCGACAGCGACGACCGACCGCTGCGGAGATGCGGACGCAGGGACGGCGAAGGGAAAGGCTGACGTTGACTTTCTCTTCTCCGCGATTCCGGAAAAAAGAGAGAGAAAAACAAAAAGACTGTTTCTGCGTTTGGCCGCTCGCTCTTGTGTGGCGCTAGCAGTCTGGCTTCCTTCGCTCTTGATTCCCCGCCCTCCTCTCCTACTTTCGGGCGGCCACTTTTTCGCGACGTGCCGGGCTTGTCCATAGAGGAGGCTATGCCCAGTGTGATCACACATACTCTTCCTGCATTACAATTATCGCCAGTGTTCCGTATAGGTTTGGTGAGCTCTTTGAACTGAAATCTCGGCTACTTGGTGCTTGCTTCATCAATTTTTGGGCACCTCTGGCAGCAGAGAGCAATACTGCCTCGAACTCAAGGCTGTGAGATCTTTAATGAGGTCAAGCACATTAATGGTAATGCTCGATACAGAATGCAGAGAGAAACTGACAACACTTGCAACTATTCGAACAAAATGCTACACAGAAAATAAAAGGGGATCACCGAAAAAGAAAACAAACGCATTTCTGGCAAGGCATGGGGAAAAAACTGCTTCAGCCAACCAACCCGAGCGTCGGACTGAGACCTGTACCAAGCTCCTGTTGGTGTGTATTCCTACTTAGGGCAACCAGACCGGGTGGAGCGCTTTCTGCTCACTCAAGTCCACATGGTGAATTCCTCATTACTTTTTTGGATTTTTTGTGAAGTCGCATAGTGTCAATACGCTTGAAAACCCACAAAGCATTTTTGTCACCTCGGACATGTCACATGTAATTCAGAGACAAAAATAAAGCGAAAATTTCATAGTAAGACATTAGAAAGCACACTGAAGAACAATCCTGCAAAGAAAGCAATAACCCGAAAGAATATTTAAAGCACCCGGTAAAAGGCGACTCACAAATTCCGTCTGGTTTCTTCGAGAGTTCCCCAAGACAACCAAAAATAACTGACTGTTTCAGGGACTTCCAACGCTGTTTTTTCACTGACCTTTCATGTATATATGAAGCAAGTAAGATAAACACAAAACGAGTAGTCTAACCATGATACTGCACTCATTACAACAAATTTAAAATTTCTATTTCTGTGTGGATCGCATTTCCATGACCGGATGACTACTAAACAGTCGTGCTTCTGCTGCGTTCATTTTCCTGCTCAACGACAAAATTGCTGGCACTCATCTCTGCTCCATAAGACACATCCAGTGCGCCAAGGTTGAAAGTGCATTATAACTTTATCAAAAATATTTCTAAATATTTTACATATAAGTGTAAGCACTGGACGATAGTTTCTGAAATAATAAAAAAAACGTGCCAAGCGCACAAAAAAACATGAATACACTGCATTTGCTCGGCACGAACAGCTACACATAGAAGAGCAAGAAACTTCAATCATTTTATGGCGGCCATGTCACGTCGTCCCAAGATGGGACGTGATGGGACGTCGTCCCAAGATGGGATTTGACAGCGGGTGAAAAGGTCTCCAGGACCAAGGGTACAACTAGAGCGACTGTATATTGTCATGAATAATTGGTGACGATGCCAGCAGGGCAATTTCCCGGAAATAGCGTTTGCATATGCAGTGAGTGGCCTTAGGGACAACTGGGTGCTTAGACAGCTGGTGTCAAGCCTTTGTAAACAGTTTTGTACTGCCATGTAACTTCGCCAGCGGGGCAGCAGAAGTACCGAGCGTATGTCTGCCTCACCTTCTTGGCATCGTCATTGTACATGTTAGAGCTTGTGCGGCCCACGTCTACAAGGGCACCGCCATCGTTCACCTCGGCCCTCCACTGGCCAGGCACCACATCCCCCAGCGTACCTTCTTGGTCGGCATAGCCAGCAGGGCAGTAGCGGCGTTCCCCTTGCTCACTCTCGTCACACGTCCTCAGGTAGTTGTGCAAGCTGACGCATGCCCAGACAATCGCCTCCAGATTCTCCTCTGAGGCCTGGATCGGCTGCCTGAAGATGCGCCATCTTGCAACCAAGATGCCAAAGGTGTTCTCTATAACCCTCCGTGCTCTTGAGAGTCTATAGTTGAACACCTTTGGCACCACCGTGAGGTCTTTCCTTGGATAAGGGCGCATGAGGTTTGGGAGCAGGGGGAACGCCTCATCAGCCACAAACACGTAGGGCAGTTTAGTGCGTGTTCCAGGGAGATGTGCAGGGGGGGGAAGACCAAGGCCTCCAGTCAATAAGGACTGCCCCATTTCGGAGCCCCGGAAAATACCCCCGTCGCTGAAACGACCTGGCTGGCCCACGTCCACAAGTGTAAACTTGTATGTGGCATCACAACTTGCAAGGAGGACGGTGCTGTGGAATCCCTTGTAGTTGTATGTGTCGGAGCCTGCGCCAGGGAGGGCTTGGATGGTCACGTGTTTCCCATCCAGAGCTCCGACACAGTTGGGGAAATTCCACAGCCTCGCGAAGTTGCCTGCCATCCGCTCCCACTGGGCCATGTTGGGAGGCTAGAGCAATAATGTACTTATGAGTTGTGGTCAGTTTGACCGCCTCACGAAAACCACACTCAAGGCACTGGACCGGACAACAAGAAAACAAGAACGCTGTTTCAATAGAGAATTCAAGGCTAGGTGTTTGTGCTTACAGAACACAATACAGTTAGAAAACCAATTCACGGAACTCGCAACATCCGAAATGGCAGCACAGCCTTTGCTGTGGTTTGTCCAAATATCGCGTCTCTGCTTATATTGTCACGTCCGCACTTGCTTCCACACCAAGTCTCCTCTGCGAGTATGTTGACAAGAGGCTTATTTTGCTATGTGGCTTGCATAGGTCAATCTAACGCAAAAGTTAACCTACCCTAGCCTGGGACGAGGCCGTGCCAGAGATAAAAGCAGCCGCCGAAATGCTGCGGAAAAGTAGGTGCTGATGAAACGTTTCAAGATATGTCAATAAAACAATTCATCTGCCTGCTTGGCGACAGGATCGCCAGCGAGGCAGGTCACACTGTGGTATGCCTGCCACCGTACCATTGCCAACTTTACCAAATTAAACTTGTGTGGAGCGATGTGAAATGCTTCGTTGCCTCTGCGAACACTACATTCAAAATGAAGGATTTGGAGCCACTTGTTTGGAAGGGGATACAGCAAGTGACAGCCGAGAAGTGGAAAAACTTTGCGAGACATTTCGGTGACGAAGAAAAATTATGAGAAAAACGGACCACATCATCGACGATTTTGTCGATCATCAGCGTCCCTGGATCATCGGCCTTGCTGAAGACGCCACAAGCTCTGATGACACAAGCACGGATGACGAAAATATTGGATGTCAACCTCTGTGACAGACTTTAATCGAGGGTGATGTGCACCACGCAGCATATACTCAAATTTTCAAGCTGATTAAGCAGTAGACATACAATTGTGTGCACATTCTGGCAGCTACGACAAGACTACCTCACCAAAGCATGTGTTTTTTGGAACAGCAGCTATCGGAGTCAACATCAGCAGCTCAGGAAACAGCAGACGCAGAAATATAGAGCAAAATCTGGCATGCAAAGCAGTTGCGGCCCAGCATAAACTCATATTTTCGAGCTGATTAAGCAGTAGACGTACAATTGTGTGCACATTCTGGCAGCTACGACAAGACTACCTCACCAAAGCATGTGTTTTTTGGAACAGCAGCTATCGGAGTCAACATCAGCAGCTCAGGAAACAGCAGACGCAGAAATATAGAGCAAAATCTGGCATGCAAAGCAGTTGCGGCCCAGCATAAACTCATATTTTCGAGCTGATTAAGCAGTAGACGTACAATTGTGTGCACATTCTGGCAGCTACGACAAGACTACCTCACCAAAGCATGTGTTTTTTGGAACAGCAGCTATCGGAGTCAACATCAGCAGCTCAGGAAACAGCAGACGCAGAAATATGAGCAAAATCTGCATGCAAAGCAGTGCGGCCAGCATAAACTCATATTTTCGAGCTGATCAAGCAGTAGACGTACAATTGTGTCAGATTCTGCAGCTACGACAAGACTACCTCACCAAAGCGTGTTTTTTGGAACAGCAGCTATCGAGTCAACATCAGCAGCTCAGGAAACAGCAGACGCAGAAATATAGAGCAAAATTTGGCATGCAAAGCAGTCACGGCCCAGCATAAACTCATATTTTCGAGCTGATTAAGCAGTAGACATACAATTGTGTGCAGATTCTGGCAGCTACGACAAGACTACCTCACCAAAGCATGTGTTTTTGTGGAACAGCAGCTATCGGAGTCAACATCAGCAGCTCAGGAAACAGCAGACGCAGAAATATAGAGCAAAATTTGGCATGCAAAGCAGCCGCGGCCCAGCATAAACTCATATTTTCGAGCTGATTAAGCAGTAGACATACAATTGTGTGCAGATTCTGGCAGCTACGACAAGACTACCTCACCAAAGCATGTGTTTTTTGGAACAGCAGCTATCAGAGTCAACATCAGCAGCTCAGGAAACAGCAGACGCAGAAATTTAGAGCAAAATTGAGCATGCAAAGCAGCCACGGCTCAACGAAAACCCATTTTTCAAAGCATTGTTTCATCGCTACTTCTAACACCCTGGCTGCGGGCACCTGGAGGAGACGACAAGGCGCTGAGGAACACCTTGTAGGAGGCATTCGCCATCCTAATTGGTCGAGGGCATCTGTAGCTTCCGTAGGGAGACACGCAATAGCACGAATGCAACGAAAAACGTATATGCCGTCACAAACTAGCCTCACAGGTGCTCGGGTCGTTGTTAAAAGTGATGTTCGGAGGGGCTGTTAGCGTTCAGTAACCAGCATTTTATACCTTTTCTCCCTTTTAAAGGGTTACATTGTTCCGTTCGTGATATGACGCAGGCAAACGAAGCGCGCTGTTCCGGCTGACCCACATGCGTGCCAGTACGCCAACCCCATTCTCATTCTTCGTGTACAGCTTTGCCCTCCCGGTTTCTTTTGCTGGAAAGGTGCTAAGTTTCATTTCACCTCTGGTAGTAGTGACACAAAGCCTGAAAGTCCGTATCACCGTGAAACTGCTCGTGCGCATCAAAGGCCTCCTGAGTTCGCTGGAGCCATGGCCAGAGCAGGCTCATCTCGCCAGGTGAAGCAGGCGAGACTTGCCTGTTTTGCGGCGGCAGAACTAGAGCGTTTGCCCAGCGTTGGTAGACGAGCACAAAGACTCACGCGAAGAGGAGCGTAAGAAATGACGGGGACGGAGGAAGAAGTAGCATGACGTTTTGAGCAGATAGCCTCGCGGCTTCGTCGTGCATTCGGTCGCCAGGAGCTTGCACGAGCAGATGACAACGAGTCGACGCGCAGAAGAACACGTTAGGGGCGTTGGCCATCCTCATTGGCTGAGGAAGTCCGTAGGTTCCACACTGCTGCACGGAACTACTGAGATGGAGTATAGACACAAGCCATGTTATGCTTGCCTTTCTGAGCATATACAATAAGGGCTGTGTTGCACATGCCTCATGCACTGGTAACACAGTTAAGTGCTGAGCAAGCACATATGCTTACAGTTCTGTACAGTGGGTCCAGCACTCTGTGCAGCGCCCGACAGGTTTCCCCAATAATGAGGGAGGTCGTTGAGCGTCCAATCCTGTAACAGGACGCGCAGATTCTCTGCGAGGATCCGTGCGCCAGGTACCTAAAACATTGAAATTGATAGCCACCATAAGCACATGTAAACAAGAAGGTGGCCTAACAAGTCAACCTTACAGCGGCAAGTTTCAATAAGTCTCCAATTGTATATATTGGTGAGCAAAGAGTGGACTGAAAAACTATGCCAGTAGTTGCTAGCAGTAGTCTAGCATATAAAAGAAGACAAAATCACAGAGAGTAATGGTCGTGTCATCTTCTTACCTACCTACCAAGCGATTTTGAATAAGGAAATTAGTTTACAGAAAGTTCATTTATAAATTCCTGTTATTCGCTTCGTCTACCTTTCTGCCTTGATTAAACTAGTTGGTGAGGACGACCATTGAGTAACCTTCAAGGAGACTGAAGCGGGTCAAGAATTGTGCCAAGATGAAGATCAGAAAAACATGACAAAAACAAACTCTACAAGTGAGGCCCCTCCTCGCTTCAGTATGGTGCAACACAAGACAGCTATGGTGTTGTGACAAAGTGAAATACAGGTGGAGCATCCCGCGTAATGCGTACTTCAGCACAGAAACAGGCAGAGCGGATTTAGAGGGGGGTCCGGATGTCCTGATCCCCCTCTTGATTTCTGCATGTGTTAAATTTAGGGCGTAAAACGAAGAAGAGGGGAGGGGTTCCTAAACAAATGGTACGCTGACCAACACCTGACCCTCCCCCCCCCCCCCTCAGGAAATTCCTGCATCCGCCCCTGGAAACAGGTCTATTATGTTGACGACATGTTCAGGGATGAAACTGCACATGCATAAGTTTCAATATTGGGGGAGGAAGGGGGAGGGCGTTTGTCGCCCTTACGAGGGTAGGAGGTTCTAAACAATATTAAATAAAAGTGCCACGCAAACAAAACAACCAACAACCTCGTCAGCAGCACCTCATTGAGGTAGTATCACGGACAATATGAGCTACAACAGCCCTTCATGCTTTCGCGTACATATCTCTGTCCGTTTCAAGAGAAGTTTTGATCCATATTAGAGCTGCAATACAAAGTTCAGGTACCATTCTTTCCACTCTTTCGCAGATCGAGAAATAATAAAGCTTACTAGAACCGCACGAATAGCAAAAAGCAAAATTGACTGTTGCAACTCATATTCGCGGTAGTACGTTCGGAATCCCCCGAATGTAAACAAGGTATGTACTTCCTATTAAGGTGTCCTGGCTTACCGGATTGTCAGCGATAGCCGCTCGGCTGGAGAGATCGGCTTCCTCCAAGGAGTAGCCTCTCTTTGTAGTTGGGGCCCAACCAGAGCAAGTAGCTGGTCGAACCTGCACAAAAATAGCAGTCAGCTCCTGTGTGTGCGGCTGGCTTCGTTTTGCAAGCGATTCCTAAGGAGGAACACACACCTTTGCCGCGTCATTCTGAAGTACTGGAAGAAGTCGCTCCCGTTGTCCAGACGCATATCACGAACGAGGTGGTGAAACTCGCCAAACGTTTCCCTCGATCGAAGAAGGAACCGTATCCACTCTCGACAGTGGCGCCTTCGTCGAGACCGCAGAATCATCGCAGCGGTGGCTCGCGCTATCAGTGCCCAGTCCGTGTCGCTGCCGGATTGAGCAACGTAGCCTTCGATGCACTGAACAAACAGCGCATGCAGCATGTCGGGACTTTCGCAGTTCGAGAGGAGACATGTCGCCGGTGCAGACCATACGACAGTCGACCGTCCGCTCGCTGGCCGCCATGTCTGTCAGTGTTGCCTGGCTAGCTCGCTTGCTGTTGGCTAATCTCAGACAATACAGGTGGTTTGCTATTGGTCGTTGCATATTTTCAACGGAGCTTTGACGGAACAGTGTGAACGTGCTGTACGCAAGCGGAACGTAACGTAACATAACATAACGTAACGTAACTTAACATAACGTAAGAAACGGCCCAGTGTGAACCAGCCTTTACGCCCAAAAAGATCGCGCTAAGAGAAAGGTAAAATCACATCGTAGGACTACGTCTGGGAAAATGTGCTCGCCCGTAAATCTCTCTAACCGGATGTGCTGGTGACCGGGGACGTCTGGCGCGCCCCTTCTCGCTACTGATTTCGCCGAAGTTCTGGGATTAAATTCGCTCGGGGTCATTACTTTCTTTTTTTATTGCTTCACTTTGTTTTATTGTAGTTCTCACGCACAATCCGTTCCACATTCCTCAACAAATGTGAGCCGCGGAACGGCGAGCAGCGTGGTTACCGAGCGACAGAAGACCCAGACGTTGAGAGTAGACGTTTTGCCGAATTACCCAAGCATCGAAGAGCTTGGGGCGAACAGCTACATCTGCAGCTGTAACTGTTCGAAAAGCAAAATGGCACTTCGCGCGCGCGACCACAAACGCTTTATTTTGTATGTTTACTTCGAATCTTTTGTACAGTGAAGGCGAGCGCGTACAGCGCGTGTACCTACGTTCCCATCATTCTCTTTTATGCTTGGGTAATTATTTTGCGAAAGGGCGATTCGAATGCGCTCCTCGAAGGAGAGCGAAAAGACCACCAACCTTAGATGGCCTGACTTTTGGGGGCAGAATCCGTTCGGCAATGGCTCGAGACCTCGTCTTTTTTTTAAGATATACGTTTGATACTGAAACTGTATTGCAACCACGCGACGTAGTGTCGTACAACTAATGCAAGAACACCCATAAATAACTAATTGTGGTTATTATTTGAGGATTTAGCTACGGTGACGTTTTGTTGCTCCATGCTGCCGAGGAGTGTCGCACAATCGTTTCAGACAGGCCAAAAAAAAAACGAATTTTGAAGTGCGGTTTATGAAATGCAGAGTTAATATTTCGCCGTAATACTTGGGAATCAACATATTTGTGGTTTAATGAATATAAGAAAATTAGGATCAGGTAGATATATTTTCCTTTCGTCGCCCCTTTAACGTTTCGGCAACTTTCCTTCGAGCTGAAAACGGCGCGGCCAGTCGCCGCATGCCTTTGTCGTCCAGCATCGTTTCGCGGCGTAACACAACAATCCCGCGATTCCTCATTCGAACAGTCGATTTGATTTGCAAGCGTTTACACGAAGATGTCGATTCGACTCGAAAATGTCAAACCACCCCTTTCTAGCGGATTGAATCGGATTCGATTCGACGTGCTTGGCTTGCGAATCGATACGCTCGGTCGATTTGATGCGACACTGCCGCGTCCGCGTCAACTCGGCCGAATGTAAGGGATCTTCGGAATCCACGGTGTTCTCGTCATCAATGCGGGCTTTTGTGGGCGTGGCCAGTGGCTTGGCGTTGCGGCGAGACCCGGAAAAGTCAGTAATGTTGTTTCTAGTCCTTGTAGACGCTTCGCACACGCGCCAGATTACAGCCGCCATTGCTGACCTTCTCTTGTCTTACCCAGATGCCGACTCACTGAAGCGGGCGTTGACGAGCCTGCACAAAGGACTATGTTGGGGAGAAGGACACAATAGAATCTAAAATGGCAATAACCTGGCATGCTATGGAAATGATGAAGTGAAGTAAACGCAATGAGAGGAAACAAACACTAAAGGTCGGTTATGGCGGCGCCCATTCACATGCTGCTACATAGCGTTAGTGCTCTGCAAGCGTCAACACTCAAAATAATGGAGATGGTTCAGCGTGTTGCGTGTCAATTTACGATAGCGAAGAAGAGGGGCACGGAAGGCAACAAACAACAACCTGTAGATGGTTGAGCTTGTTGGTTTCTAATATCACGATAACGAGAGAGGGACATTCGAAGACAAAGACGAAAGTCTGTGGTGTCTGTGTCTTGATTGTCCCTATTTCCTTGTCGTAAACAACCTGTGTTGTCTGTTTGTCTTCCACGTCCCTTTTTCGTTATCGCAAACTCAAAATAATCTCGCTTTGCTGCGCGCTCGAGAGGTACTTTATGTCAAGATATCTACATACTCTATCTGAAGTGTTGTACTCTTGAGTTCTGCTCTCTCTCTCTCTCTCTCGGAGGTTACAAATCTCTGTCGAGAGTTCTACTCTATCTTAAGGGTTGTACTCTATACTTGGAGCTCTACCTTATCTTAAAAGTTTTACTCTATATCGGTTATCTACTCTATTTGAAGAGTTATATATGCTCGATCTTGAGAAGTCTGTCATCTCTGTCGAGAGTTTCGCGCTCTTATTCTCGAGACTGGAGCACCCCACCTCAGTAGTTCTGCGCTCTTAATCTCTGTACCTTATATCAACAGTTCTATACTTCATCTGAAAGGTCCCGTACTTCTTTTTTCATAGTTCCACACTCAATCTCACCAGGTCCGCTCTACACCTCGAGAGTTGTGTGACTACATATGAAACGTTACACTCGTACAATCCATTGCGAACGTTGTACAACATACGATCCATTTCAAAAAGCTCTACGTTCCGTTTCTATTGTTCTACAATTCTTTTCCAAGAGTTCTACGATGCATTTTCGAGAGCCCGCCCAAAACTCGCGGACTAATTTTCGAGAGTTACAAACTTCGTCCCGAGAGATCCGCGAGGCGTTGAGAAAGTCACCGGCACGAGCGCTCGCGCAAACCAAAGCACTGCGCGCGTGTTGCACTGAGAGATTCCGCCGCTTCCGTGTCTTTGATTGCGCATTCGCCGCAATGTGCGCGCACTGCCCGTCGCTTTCTCCACCGCTGAACACTCTCTCGCGCTCGCGCGTGTTGATGCCTCCCTCTCTTTTGTGCAAAGGGCGAGCAACAAGAAAGAAGGGGCTCTTTTTTTCCTCCTTTCTTTCCCACGCTCTCCTCGTCCTCCTCCGGGTTACCGGTGCGGGGGAGGAGGAAAAAAGAAGACGATTCCTCCAAAAGTCCTTGTCCCGTTATTTGGCGGGAGAGAGTGGGACGCTGCCGCGGCGACTGCATGCAAGCGGCTGTGCAGGCGAGGAAAAGAACGGCCGAGCAGTCACACTCTGAATTTATTTGATTGGCCATTTTGCACTCTTTCCCCGCTACGGGAAGGGGTGCGAAGCGCCGGTTTATTTTATTTATTGGAGCGTGCACGCTCGCGTGTTTCGCGGAATGAAGTGTACCATGCTCCGTTTTTCAGCTTGCGATAGACCGCAGGAGACGCTACGAGTAGTAGTGGGCCGTAGGTTTTTCCGGGCGTTTATTTGTGAGGAAATTTGGCAAATGTTTTTCGGTGTTAATCCTTCTTTCTTCGAGTATTGATGTATTTTGGTGACCTGTTTCGGACGGACGCTAAAGTCTGTGATTATGGAAGGAAAATAAAATATCTAACCATAAGTTTTAAGAAAGGAGAGCAAGTCCTAGCTGGAAAAAAATTTCCAGAACAACCTGTTTTTTTTTTTAGGTTTTATTTAATTTTGGTATTTTTTACGCCAACTGTTGAGTGTCGGCTTTGATCAATTTTAACCGATTCTTGTATTTCTGACGCTAACAAATGTTTATATTTTTTTTTTCTTCTGGTAAACCGGAAAGTCTATTGCCTAGCTACTAGCCATGGGAAGCCAGTGTGTGTCACGTGATCTGTTCTCGGCGCTGGATTGGCTAGGGTGGCTTGTAGCGTCGGCTTCGGTTCGTCCTAAGGTAAAACGGAGTGTATGGGACCGACCCTTGGAACCGGGTTGTTCTGCGAAGAAGTGCATGGTGATTTCGAGCGTGTTAACTGTCCTACGACGGACGTGGAAAAGAACGCGTCTTTTGTGGCGGTGTTGCCCCGTTGTACACGGCGTTGATGTGTGTCGAACTTTTGTGTCTTGCGGGATTCGTGCTTCTCCGATTTGCAACACGCTTTATATCGGCGCACTGTGCCATGTGCGTTACAAGGAAAGTGATCTCGTTGCGCTGTATCGTCGTCATCGTCACGTCTCTCGCGTTATGCAGAGATTGCGAAAGACTGGCAGTTCTTTTCCTTTTTCCCCTTTTTTTTGCGATTTAGTTTAGATCTTTTTAACTTTCGATTCTTGTAGGGTATGCGTATTCTGCGGCACGCTGTGATTCGTGCGTTTAATCGAACATTGGTTTGTTGTTGCGCCCTTTGGAAACGCTCGTTCGTGTTATGTTAGCTCCGCGTGTGTCTTTATTGACAATATACACCGGTTAATTGCCGTTAACTAGTCGCTACGTCATAAGTCCCGTTAAGGGATGGTCCAATGTTTCGCCGCGGCACTGGGAAAGGAACACCGGTACGTGAAATGCCTCTCGTGAAAGTTGCTCCCCCCGATAACGATAGGATGCTCATGCGCAAAGGCGTCGACGGATCATCGGGGATCGTTATCGGAGGTATCGGAACGATCTGCGAAAAACTTGAGGCATTTAGCATTGAGGTCTACCCACTTTGTTTCCAATCAAAGCCAATCAGAGCTCGACGTCGTTTGGACGTCACCGCGACTCCTACCACAGCCTCCTACATACTGACAAAGCCTGGCAAATCGCCACGAGAAGCGGCCGCCGAAAATGGGAAAAGGTGGAGCGGCAGACAACGGATGAGAGAGAGCCACGTGACTTGCGCCCTGCTGCGGCGAGACGCCGAAACACACCTCTCCCGAGCGAACAAGCGTGTTTCGGGTCCTCGCTGCGCTGCAAAAGCTGTGCGCTGACGTCCAGGTTCTCCGAGAAATGGCTCTTTGATGCTCTGTGCTACCAGATCCTCGCGCTCCAAATCTGCGACCGGGCACTGTATGGTTACGTCGTCGAACTGCCATGCTTTGTGAGTTTCGACGAGGCTATGCTAAGAAAGCAGACGACTTGCTCTCCGCGCAGGACGCTAAACAGACCAGTTGTAGACGCGTCCCAGGTACCGCAGTGCAGCTGTGTGTGCAGCGTCTCGGCTGTCGACGCAGTTAATTTGCGAAACACATCCAAGAATCCGCCATTTTTTGTTTTCTTTGTCTCGCGATTTGTGCGAGAAAGTAGGCTAAGCCTAGGCGGTATAGCCTACTGCGGTGTACACCCGCCGTTCCTATGCAGTTTTGTCCTTCGCGATATGCTAAAAAACGGTCAGCGTTCGTTGCTGTGCGTGGTGTGTGTATATGCGAATAACGCGAGGACCTGCATTCTTTTGCGCGCTCGTTTCCGTATACCGTTCCCCGCGTTTTATGTGTGTTGACTGTGTTTGGCGAGTGTTTGCTCTCTCCTCCGAGAATCGCCGTTTAACTGCGAGGTCAAGGAGGAGCCGGTGGCGTGGGGATCGATGCGTCTTCCTGACTGACGTAATAAGCGTCGGAGCGGAATTCTCTGGAACTCCTCTTTCCGAGATGGATGGAACTGCTGCGCGTTATGTGTGTGTCTGTAACCGTTTGCGTATACCGTTTGGCGAGGAACGGTGTGATCGATTGATTTACGCCTGTGCGGGTTGCGTTCGTGTGTGTCATTTATTAAGCGTGTTAGCCCGTGTTCACGTGTGTCAGTGTGCTTGTTTAATGTGTGTCAGTGTGCCGTGTACTTGGCCGGGTGTTAGTATATAGAAGGTTGTGAAAGCCGTTACATTACCCGAGAAAGAGGTTTACGGGTCCAGGGATAGATGGATGGATGGATGGATGCGTGCGTGCGGTATACCTCTTTTAACTGGACGGCAGCTTGCGCCACCTAGCTATTTCGGTCAACTTTAATAATACCTTTGGCCTGAAAAATAAAGTTAGCAAAGCATGTTTGACATTGCACGTATAGTCCATTCTTTCTCGTCAATACAAGAAATGATTATAAGTTTTTTTTTCTTTTTATATTTTGTATTATATAAAATGCATCACTTTTCGTTCTGTTACGAAGGAGGACATATTGTCTGTGGTCAGCCTATTTGACACCGCTGCTGTAAAACGTAAAAAAACAACAAAAAAAACGACATTTTGTGCCTTTGAGGGCGATTAAAGTACGATGTTGACAAATCTGTGCTCCTTTAATTTTGTTGCAGTTCGCACAGTCTGTAGCATGAGTTGTATTATCAGGTTTTTAATATCTACGTTAAAAAATAAATGCTAAGGGCGCAAATCTGATTTAGGTTATCGTTTCTTGCGTGGAAGCAGTGGCTAATTAAAAATGCTATTAATTTAATAACGTTGTGAGAACACAAACAGTCGAGGCAAAACGCACACGAGGAGAATTCAAACAATGACTAGCGGATTCCTCGAGACAATGACTGCGTTCTTCCGTTTACGTTTTATATTGTTCTAGTCCATTCTAGGTGACATGGGCTAACCGCGTGCGAACTGGGACGGTTTAGTTTTCGTCTAATCCAACTTCACGTTTCACTCCTCGCGTCAAGGCAGAAGAACAAACGAGCGCGTAGAAATTAAGGACTCAACCGCAAAAGAATGGAGGAGAAACTCGACCACATCGTCCCCCGACTGCCTGCAAGAACAACAAAAAAAAAATTGTAATGGCTGTTGGGGAAAAAAATAATTAAAACGTGGGAATGGTCCGCACCGCGCAAGGCTAGAAGGCCTAACCTCCCCTCCGACGAAATCTAGGCGTACGTGATCGTCGAACGTTGCATTGGCAGTTTCGTTGCGAGGGCAATACTCGTGT
This sequence comes from Ixodes ricinus, assembly GCA_037355805.1. Classification (NCBI taxonomy): domain Eukaryota; kingdom Metazoa; phylum Arthropoda; class Arachnida; order Ixodida; family Ixodidae; genus Ixodes; species Ixodes ricinus. The sequence goes on from JAZHYW010005340.1 coordinate 14,963, forward strand.
ACTCCGCTTCGCCTTTGGGATGAACCGTTGCGAGCCGCTGTCGAAGTCAATTCTATGTCACGTGACCTTCGGGACTGACGTGCGGCTACGTGCGGGGTGCATGGTCACGTGATTCCTTTGCGGCTCTGGACTGGCTGGGACTGCTTCTCGTCGCATCCGCTCCAGACCGCCGTAAGGTAAAACGGAGTAACCCCCCCCCCCCCCCGTTCCAGGAAGTTGACAGTGGAGTGGAAGCTATACTCTGGTCAACGCTACGCACTCGCGCACGAACGGTGCGGTCACGTGATGTAAATTTTAACGTTGGTTGGTCCGGCTTGCGCGGTGGAGGGTGTCCTCCTCCGTCAGGTTTTGCGGGCGAAGGTTTGTCGAGAGCAGCTGCGGCGACGGGAGACAGGGGGCTACGGCTGTTGTGGTGAGGCGTGGGAGGATGGATGCCTCTGGCGTCCGGCCGAAGAAAAAGGTCGCGACCTTATCGTGAGCGATCGTGACCCTCCCCCTCCGGTTCTCGTGCGTGGAGGCTGATTTCTGGGCCGCCCCCACCGGTCACGACTCCGCGGAGCTTGGAGGTTGCGTCACGGCGTGGACCGAAGCCGGGAGCGGCGCGCGCGCGGCTGGAGCTGTCTGGGCCCCTCGAGCCTCTGTGTGTGTGTGTTTGTGTGTGGGTTGGGAAGCGCGTTGGCCTGTAGTCACTGAAGGGGTGAGAACGGCAGAGCGTCTCTTTTGGGCGCCCGGCATCCAGCACGCGATCGTTGCCTTCGAGCGTGCTTTGGCTGCACGCTCGAAGCTCGAGAGACGCTATCGAGGGTAGGAAGAGCTCGCGCTGGAGAGGTTGGACGACCGAAGGACCTCCTAGCCGTTCTAATCCTGTCGGTTACGTTAGCACACATAGGTTCGATGCTTACGATTTCGCGAACCCATTGACATCTGGATGGTTTCTCGAAGGACGAGCCAATTTCTTACTTTCACCCGGGTGGCGGCGGCACCCTTTTGACCGTGGGAAGTAGCGTAAGATTGCGCTTTCATTTTCCCGTTTGATGAATAACGTCCAATTTCCCTACGCGGACCAACGTTGACTCGATGGTATTCTCTGAACGCTGAGCCGAACGCGGAGGGAGCCGCCGGCTCGGCGTGGATGCGTTGTCTTCCGAAGGCTGTTGATCAAATTTCTTCCAACCTTGGAGAGCGCGTTTCCCGCTCAGGGTGAACGTGTGAAGTCACGACACGACGGCCCGCAACCAATGAACGTCCGCCTGGTCCTCCTTTCCGCCCTTACTTTCCCGGCTCTCGTTCTCGTCACCGGTTCCGCGGCTCTCCGTCCGTCGGCGTACTCTTGAAGCGCTCCTCCGCCCGGAATGCGGCTTGGGCTTTGGAGTCGTGCCCGGTGAAAGGGGTCTTCCAAGTTGCCAGCACCCGTTGCTTTCGCTTCATTGAATCCTTCAACCCAGCGCAGCAATTTCCTCTTCTTTTTTTTATTTTCTTCTTTTCTCACACCTAACGTAGAAACAAGATAAAAAAAAAAGATGGTACTTAAAGTCGCTGACGGGATGAGAACTGCTGGGACGTCCTTCGGTTGTCCAGCTTCCAGCGCGAGCTTGCTATCTTCGATCACAATTCGGCGCCTGGTGAGCCTGAAGCATGCACGCGCAGCACGACGGAAAGCAAAGAGTGCGTGCTGGAGACTCCGAAAGAGACACCCTGTGGTTCTCACCCGGTCAATCACTGTAGAGTCAAATATAAGAACTTTATTCGTAACATCTCTATCTTTTCCCATCCAAAGCGAAGGTCATTGGGGCATATTTAATTCGCTGGGCAGGTGGTGAAATTGATATACATGGTGCGAATTGGGTATGCCCATTGAAAGTGTTTGTAAATTGCACATTCGCGGACTTTTGAACAACATGTCTGAGTCAAAAATCATTTTTTATGTCTGTTTTTGCAGCTTTTGTCTTGCTTCTATAATATTTTTTTCGCGATATCTTACAAAGATGTTCAGTTCTCGTCAACGATATAATCTAAAGTGCAGCTACGTATATCTGAATTCTCTATATAAAAAAGGAAATAAGTAGTGCTCCGCCAGGAGCCGGACTTTTTTTACTACAGTTCTTGAAATGAAAACGAGTTTAGGGATGTCGCTAACTTTTTTCGAACCTGAGGTTCGGCTAGCTCGGCGAACCTACGACCTTGCTTGTTTTATTGCTTTTTCTTTTTCTTTTTTCTTTTTTTTGTGTGTGTGTTAAGTCAGTTAGTCAGTCAGTGTGTGTGTTAAGTCAGTGTGTGTTAAGCCAGCCAGTTAAAAAAGGGCAAAATATATACATTCGTTCTGGACGCGGAAGAGTTCGTTTATCAGACACGCTCCTGCGCTAATTTTATTCCCCGCGCTGGTGACCGATGTTGTCCGAATGTTTTGGCCGGGGTTCATTGAAACGCTTGGAAGAGATAATGGAGACGAAGATGGAAAGATGCCGGGACACGAGCGGCGCTTGCGTGGGCCGGGATGGATTTTGACCGGCGGGTAATTAGCTGGGTGCGGCATTCGGCGAGAACCCTGCCAAAACCAACTCCTCTCTAACAGCTGGCGCCAGAAATATCTCGCGTGTTTTGAACGGCGACCAATTAATTGTGCGTTTGGTTTCTAGTGTTTTATTATTCTCGACTGCATTTTCGCTCCATCATTTCTGGGATTCCTTTCTTGCATACACGTTGTGAAGGGACATTGCGTGTTTGCGTTATTTCTCTCTCTCTCTCTCTCTCTCTCTCTCTCTTTCTAATTGGACGGTTGGTTATTCATAGGGATGAGCGAATGGTGGTTTAAATTGAATAGCGCCGGGTCGTTCCTATAGCATCCACTGTACGTGGGAACGTCGAGACAGCCGTTTCTCTTAACAGTGTGGAAGCTATAGCTTGGAGTTGAAACAACCTTTTCTGGCAGTGAAGCCAAGGCTGTGGGTAGCCGTGCGCTCGCACAGCCTGAGCATCAATCAAAAATGTGCATGCGTAAACGTCACTTCTAAAATGCAAAAAAAAAAAAAGTTTTCGTGTATGTGTGACACAACGCTGTCCGATTCAAACCCATATTCGCACATTCCTGGTTATTAGAGACTTTTAGTATACTGCATACGCTTTAGAGCTTCGAGTATCTAGCGAGAGTACGCGTCCGCTATAGGTCCGTGATCCGCAGCGTACGGTTATGCAACACTGAGTCGACGGATTTGTATTGGACATCTCCATCGAGCCTTCTCTGGCTATCTTTTCTTTTTTTTTGTTTTACTTATTGTTGAGTGCCGGATGACCCGGGGGGGGGGGGGGGGGGGGGCACGTCTTTTTCTAGCCGGCGAAAGTTATTTCCTGAAAGTGAAGTCACCAACAACAAACGAACATTAAAAAAAAGCCCTTTGGCCATTGCGGACGTCCCTGCTGATGGATGGGAAATGCGACGACGACGTCGGCGCAGATTTGGCGAAGGGACCGCTCGTCTATTCTGCTCTCTCCGTTTCGGTATATATATATATATATTTATTTTGTTTTCTTGGTTGAGTTCCCTGTTACTTGGAATATTATTTCACGGGGTCGGTCGAAGATTCGCTTCCTCGTCGTTGACGGAGCCGGGCCGCCGGACATGGTCCGCGTCCTTTCTTGAGCCGTCGTCGGAGTCGTTTTGTTGAGGTTTGCGGAAGGAAGCGCTCTGCCCGGTACCATCATCATAATCTTCGTCGTCCGTCGTTTCCATCCGTCGCGGTCCGGTCTATGCGCTACACCGTGCGCGGCGCGGGCGACTGCGACTTGAGGGACTAGTTTCTTCTCTCGGACGTCGGGGCTTATTTGAAAAGCGGCTAACCACAAACCAAAACTTTTTTTTTTTTTGCGGGAAAAAAAGGGGGGGGAGAGCAATTGTGATAGGTTTGCGGACAGTAGGGAACGTATGCCGGAAGGAAGCCAGGAATGCGGCGGTTGGAGATTCATCGGCGTGATGTCGTCAGGGATGGTATTTGGATGCCTGTCTGTCGAACAAGCGCCCCCCCCCCCCCACACACACACACACACGCACTCTGTCTTCATACTTAGTGTGTAACGCTGTCAGCTTTTGGCGCGAGCATGGGGCTTGATCTCGTTGATCATCTGCACGCGTTCTCGCGCAAATGAAACCATAGATGAAGCCACGCGCTCGCGCCAGTAGCTTTGACAGCGTTGCACGCTAAGTATGAAACGAAGTATAGTGGGTCAAATAATTTGTGCTACACTTGTTTCAAGCTCGTACTTTCGCCAAAATTTATTTAAAAATATAAAGCTGGCGTTTTACGTGCGGTTTAGGCGAACCCTTTTGTAATCGACATCTAAAATGAGAACGCCAGCAAAAAAATCTTGATTGAGTTGTTGGGTGCTTTTTCTCCCCAAAACAAAATAGATCTTACATTCTTTAATCTCTTTCAAGACCCGAATAGGAAAACAGCTTACTCTAGAGATAAAGAGCAGGCAGTGGAAGTGATTTCAACTCGACCTGACCTACATGACCTTTCGTGCAGCATTTTTTTTTTTCGATGAAAAGATACAGAAGAAAAGCCCGATACAAACCGACGAGTGTGTTCTTCCGGAACTCCTCTCTCTCTCTCTCTCTCTCTCTGCAGGTTGAGCAAATCGGTGCCCGTGCTCTTGTTATTTATTACCGAGTCCCAACGGTGTTCCTCGGACCTGTTTTGCGCGATTGCTCTCTGGTCGTATTACCGTGCCCTTTTATCCGAATATCTTGTCCACAGCTTCCGGATGGTTGTTCTTGTGTTACTCATTTCACCGGCACGGGACACACCGACGTGTTGTGGTGAGCGAGGGCGGTTGGGGCCGCACAGGACGCGCCGCGTTCCGTGTACGCGCAAAAAGATTTCTTTTTTATTGGTTAGAACGCATACACTACGTTCGCTTTGAAGCCGACAGTGCGCTGGCAGCCGTACGCACTCGCCGGACCTCTCTTTCGTCGCCTGACCCGACACCACTGAGAGCGACCAAAGCCTCTGCGCTGGAACTCTGACGTCATCGCGGTGAGATCCGCGAGCGAGGACGCCGATTGGTCGCCGAGCTCCGCGTCGGCGTTCGGCTGCGCCTCGTCTGTCCAATCAACGCGTCGGAGGATGCTCGGCGTCGGGTTCGTGTCCAATCGCCGAGTTTGCGCCATCTGTCATGGCGTCGACGTGTGTCGTGAAGGTAGAGGTGGATGTCCGCAGGCCTCGATTAATCTAGGTGGCGTTGCCTGACCTCGTTCTCTGCGCGTGGATATGATTTAGAACATGATCACGTGGCGAGAGATGACTGGATCAACGTGCACGTAGGTTCCACCGTACTGTCAGCTTACGTGTGGACGGAGTAATAGTTTGTTTCGCGCTTCTGCCTGTAGCGCGGGTCGTCGTGCTTGTGCGTTTGTGCTTTTGGACGAGTGTTCGACGCACGCGTGGCAGGCTTGCGGAAGCGCTGTCCTCGGCCCGTGCGAACAGCCGCGGTGTCCGATTGCCTCGAAACCGGTGCGGAAAATCGGTCCTGGGGCTGTCGGAACTTCTCCGGGACCGGTGATGGTTTTACGCTTGACGCGCGATGATCGACTTCTTGTTGTGGGTCTCGGATTGGTGAAGCGGCCAACCTATTTGTTTGCCTTTAGGTCATTCGTTTGTTGGTGTGTCTGTCCGGAAAGGCAGTTATTCGTGCCGTGGACTCGTCATCGGTTGACCCGACCCACGGACCAATCGGGCGGCAGCTTAGTCGATGGCGTCAGCACGGAAGCTATATGCTTCCGTACTTCCAGGCTAGGTGGCGCAAGCTACCACCCCATATAAAGGGTACAGGCATCAGCATTCGTGCTCCGTTCCATTGGTTCACTACAACGCTGTGAAACGCTGTGGTTGGAGCTAGAGCCACTAGAAGCACTCCGTTTCCAGATTTTCTCGAGGGCGCCGCCATTTTGGTGACGAAATGTTTCGTTCTCGTCCTTCGATTTCGAGGTGTCTGGTTTCGTTTGTTTCGTCACGTTGTTTGGACGTCCTGATGCGACGTTCGTGCGTGGACGACGTTCGCGGTCGCCCACGATGACGCGTGCATTGGTCAAGCGTTTGCTGTCCGCCCACACCAGTGCGCGTACGTGACGCCCCTTCCGGCACCCTGGAAGAAGCGCGACGCCATTAGCCCCGATTGCCGGTCATACGCGCTTGCCGTGTCCGATTGGGGATTTTTTTGCCGAATGCCGGCTGCTCTCTGTGTGCCGCAGCCTCGAGGCAGCAGAACTGTTTTTCTTCCTTTTTGAAGTTTGATAGATGCGATGATTCGGTTAATGAGTCGAGCGTTAGGTTTTTGTTCTGTCGATGTGGGCGTAAGTGTGGTGCGTTCCGCCAGACGCTTGCGTGATGTCCTGCGGGTGTTGAGGTAAGCGATTAGTTTTGGCGTGCAGTTTTTTCTTAAGTTTTTTCTTGTGGGTTGTCGGTTGTTTGTCTCCGCCGTCACGGGCCTATGTGTACATAGTACGCAGCCGGGTTAAATGTTTTCCGCTAGATGGCACAGCGAGGCCGAGCGGAACGGTGCGTAATCCGTGTGCAGCACGATGTCCGGCGCAATTTAAGCTTTCGTCAGATCGATGCCGGCTCGGGCGTGTTAGAATCGCGTACCTGTTTTATGTCTTCCGGGTGGCGGTTCCGGCGCCTTTCTTCCCCGTAACTGATACGATACGGAACAGCAACGCCGTCTTACTAAACTTCGTGTCGCCCGAGGTCCGAGCGTGACCGACGCTAGGAGCGCCCGCGAGCCAATCGAACTAGAGTCCCTCGATGCTTCTTTTTACAAGTAACGACAACTAAACGCAGAACGACGAACCACATTCTGTGGGAACAAAATGGCGTCATTCAGTTCACGAAGATTGTCGCTACTTGTAGAAAGCTCTAATCTAGGGACTTTAAATCGCACGGTACTGAAAGCACAATGTCACTGCGTTTGTCATTTTTTTCTTTCTCTGGGTCTGTTGTGGCTTTCTGATCCAACCGAACGCCAAAAACGTAACCATGACGTTGCGGTTTTAGTGTGTGTTGTTTAAAGTCCCTCGATACTTCTTTTTACAAGTAACGACAAGCATTATGAGTGACAAACCACATGCAGCCGGAACAAAATGGCGTCATTCAGTTCAAACCTCTGGTGTGCGGCGCCATTCGCTTCCTAAAACTTGCACCGTCAAGCAGTCGGCGCTTCAAAGAATGTCGCTACTTGCAGGAAGCTCTTATCTAGGAACTTTAGTGCGGTTGCATGTCTCCTCGTATTTTACGCCTCTCAAACTTAAGAAATAATTTTTTTGTTAAGATTTACGAAGTGATTTTGACTTAGAAAACATCATCACCACAGTGATAGGAATCTGGGATACAAGGGAAACGGAAATATAAAGGGAAATGAAGTATAGTGGCGAAGGGCAGCCTCTTTGTCTCACCCTACCGCAGACTCCACTCAAAGCTACGGGCTTTCCGGTCCAATCACGAGCCATTTAGAAACCACGTGGTATATATAGCTCCGACGTATGACGCAATTAGTACAAAAAAGAAAAAGCGGGCTGTTGCTCGTTTGTGTTAACGGTGCCGCCCGCACAGACGTTGCAAAGCCGCAGTTCGGAACTACTCAAGGCTCGTTGACACATTTGAGTCTGACTGCAAATGCGAGTACGAATCGCCTTGACATATACGTGCTTTGTACGCCGCGTGTCGAGCTACACTCTGCATTGACTGTCACGCTATGTCCGGCTAAAAACCCGGTTCACGCAATTGCGTCGACTGCGTTGCTCCGTTCAACACGGCGCCTCCCCATTGGCTCGTCCCGAGGGTCGCCATAGCAACCGCTCGACGCAATCAGTCTTCACGCAGTCAACCGCAGCTGTGTCGTCTCCAAGCGACGCAGTCAAACGCACTCAAAGGCAACTCCGTGAATCCCTGCCGAGCCGTTATTCAGAAGATATAATTAAAGCATCCGGGATTTAAATCCACTCGCATTTGAAGTGGGACTCTCCCGCACTCACACTGGCGGCGGTGATGTCTTTCTTTAGCGGTATCGGTTGCAACTGTGATATCCGGGTAATTCAACTTTTTAATAAGGCCATGGTTACTTTTTTTTTCTTTTCTGTTTTGCATTGGTGACGGGCGTCCGTATCCCGTTAATTGTTCGGTAAGCCTCGAATCGACTCGGCGCCGGAAGCAGCAGCAGCAGCCGCTGGAACGTGACGGCTTTCGGACGGCCTGTTTGTCCTCCGTGAGTCTGTAAGATGGGCATTTCCCCATCTGGACCCGTACCGGACGTCCCGGCGCCTGTCGTCGTCGTGCCCTAATTGGCCGATCGTGAACAACACCGTTGTCCATGCATCAGGGAGTGCCAAGAACGGGCCGGTGACGCGCCTTCCCTCGTGAAGTAAAAGGAAAAAGAAATTTGTTTTTGGCGAACTTCCGCGAACTTTTGGTTCGAAGACGTTCGGCTTTTGAACAGTGTTGCCCGACCTCGGCACAAAAGTGTTAAATGCATGCGGGGAAAAAAAATCATGCTCTATCCTTCGTTTCACCTTGTGTGCGAGCGAAGGCAATGCTGGAAGCGCGAGCACGAAAGCTCCGTGCCTTCAGGCTTTGCTCGAGCGCGCGACCTGGGCAGAAACGCAAAAAGCGCTGGTCTCGCGCTTCTAGCTTTGGCTTCGCTCGCAGATAAAGTGAAACGAAGTATAGTTTATTTTATATTTCACACATAGATGCAAGCGTATACACCAACTCATGTTTACAAACAAACCGGAGCGCCCCTAGCGGACGCCACCGGCGCCGCGCATGCGCGGTGGATGGTGGGCAAGAAGCCCGCCGTCGCCCATAAACAAACCATTGAATTGCGTTGTTGTCGGCGTCGGTGGGAGTCCCCGTGCTCTTTTTCGCGTTGGAATTGTTGATTCTACGTCCTCCTAACAATGTCTGACTACTTGAGCTGCTTCAGCAAAATTAATGAAGCAAAGCTTTGCGTGAATAATGTGACGTGCGGCGATTCATTTCACGTGGACGCCGCAGAACGGGCGCTAAAGCCTGACTCCCACGATGCGATTCTGCTTGCTATTTTCGATCCCGACGTCGCTCGGGCTGCAAAAGCGTGGACCGTAGCTGAGATGGTGGACGTCGATACTGAAAGCCGCAAGTAGAATCGGGCATTACAAGTCGGTGATGGCCACTGGTAACAATGATCAACATCTTCTTGTATCTAACCTCCAAAAGTGTTTTGAGGCCTGCACTTAGTTCTTATCGCAATTACCGGGTCAACGCTTGGTTTGCGGGCCGCTGTCGTTTAAACGAGCTGACGACAAAAAGCAGACAAGTTTGAAAGAGCAGACGACAGTTCGAACACATGCGCAATGGAGTACGGGCAAGAAGCACCGCGTCTCGCGCGTCAACAAACCATTGGAATGTCACGTTGTCGGCGTCTGTCTGCATATTCGTTTTCGCGTTGGAATTGTCGATTCTACGTCCTCATAGCAATGTCTTACCACTTTAATCGCCTGAGCGAAATCATCAAGGCTCGTTACGCCGCTAAACTGTACGTAAATAATTTGACGTGCGGTGATTCATTCGCATGGACGCCGCAGAATGGACGCCAAAACCATGATGAGATTCTTCTAGATATTTTCGGTCCCGACGTCGCTCGTGCTGCAAAAGTGTAGAAGGTAGCGGCCATGATCGACGTCGATACTGAAAATCGGAAGCGGGAACAGACCAAGCGTAACAAGTCGGTCATGGCCACTGGTACCAGTGATCAACATCTTGTATCTACTGTTTACACCGAGCCTACTTAAGTCTTTTGAGGCCTACAATTACTTCTTATTGCAATCACCGGGTCAAAGTTTGGTCTACGGGCCTCTTTTGTTTGAACGAGCAGACGACAAAAAGCAGACAATTTTGAATGAGCAGATGAAAGTTCGAACGATCAGGCGGCCGTGTGAATTTGAAGACACACTGAACCCGTGGGTGGTCCGTACAACTTGGCGGTTTTCTCTCGTTCATGTTGGAACAAAGCAGATACATCTGGCGACCACAAAGTTGTTGCCCGCACAAACAATCGTAGTTCGACAGCGTCTGGTTTGCCCTTTTCACGGCTACTATCCACGTTCTCGGACGAACGGAGGGGGCAGAAACACATGAAAACTGATCTTCAAACCTTTCCAGGCTCTCTTGGTACAGCCCCCGTCGCAGCATTTTGACGAGAAGGCAGGTTTTTTGTCTGGTTTCTTCCAAAGAAACACAAGAATGCATGTCTCGCACGGCGACTTCTGCCCACCGCCCCAGACCGGAAGTGCGGCCGACGCGCCACCACCGCGACGTGACGTAGGAGAGTTGAGTTCGTGTATAGACGTTTGATCATGTAAGCCTGTCTCGCGTGGTGCGAATTTGCTCGCGATTTCGCAGCTGCGGAAATGGAAACGCGTGTCCGCGCTCACAGAAACGCGTCCCGTACGCGTTTCTGCGAGAATAACGGGCCTCTTTAGTCAGGGTAACGTCGTCCGAAGCTTCGGGGCGCAGACCGAGTCGCTGAGGCATGTGGAGACTCGTGTGTTTCCTCCCTTGCTTTTGGGCAAGGTTCCCGGCGGTTGTTGGGGGATGAGTAGAGGCCCTCCTTTGTCTAGTAGCCGGACGGCGTCGGCGCTTTTGCTGTCCTTGAAGGCGCGCTTCGAGGACGCGTCGAGACTGGCTCCTTCGATGCCGTGCCCGCCTGCCTGGCTCGGCGCCCCACGCGTGTTCTACCGTACAATGGACCGCGGCGGACTCTATGAGCCATCGAAGCCAATTCAGTGCCGTCTTAATGCCACGTGACCTTTGGGGCGGGCGCCAGTTCTTTGTTCTCCAGTATTTCTCGGACACTTCCCATCCCTCGAAGTCGGAGGTTGAAATAGTCTGTAATAAAACGCCTAAAGGCTTACTAAATTCGGGCAAAATTGCAAATAACTGAACAGAAAAAAAAAAAAGAAGGACGCCGTTCTTTGCGATGTTTTATCCAAAACGTAACGGGTTCCCCTTTACGGTTCCACCGATTCAAAGAGGGCGGCGCACGCCGCCGGAGAAGGAACGCGTCGTTTCTTGGAACGCTGTTCCGTACAACACTTGGATTGGCTAGGTTGGCCTGTAGCATCCACTGAGGTCTATCCACGGTGAAACGGAAGTAGGTTGGATGGGACGACGGCTGCTACAGTGTGGAGCTAATGTAGCGGTATTCGTACCCTCGGCGGGCGGCTTGGGCGGCCGTTTTAGTAGGCGGTGTTGGCACCGTGTGCGGGACACGCAATTGGATGAGCACGCTGTGTCGATGAGAGATGATTAGTCTGGGATTTTTGTCTGTCGTTTGTTAGTGACATAACTATGTGTCGGCCCGGTGCGTTGTTGGTGCCTGCAGACATGAATTATCTCTTAAAATGCCCCAGTAAACTAAAGTTCGTTTTTTTGTTTTTGTTAGCGTTTTACGACGTGCTTTTGGCATCTTGCTGATTCTAAAGCTCAGCTTCCTTATCTTTATGATCGAAAGAGAAAGCAGTGTGCCTCTCTCTTTTTGCGAGGGCGCGCACCGGGACGAAGGTGTTGGGTAACAACGTGTTGCTTTCCTTTACGGCCGTTCCTCTGGAGGTTTACCTTACCTCAACACTGCCTCTCCAAAATGTACCACCTTACAAATATTTAGGCGTAACATTTTCTGAAGACTTAACTTGGAATACTCATATTGACGATATAGTGGCTAGTGCATGCATATCTCTAGGATGCATACAACGAAACCTATATACTCCACTCCCCGTTGTGTTTAACTGCCTATAAGACTTTCGTCCGATCAAAATTGGACTACGCCAACTTTGTTTGGTGGCCTCATCAATCGTATCTCCAATACTAAACTCGAATCGGTGCAAAACAAGGCATCACGTTTTATAACACATGACTACTCACGAACGTCAAGCGTAGCTGCGCTAAAATTCAACCTCGACCTATGCCCTCGATGTCAAAGAACTCCAACTTGCTCGTCTTGACCTTTTTCATAAAACTTACTATTCTTCTTCTGGTTTTCGAAACACCGTCACGTCACGACCACAGCCTAAAGATTAAACCTCTGTTCGCCAGAACTAATAAACTCAAAATTCCCCACTTTTTCTCGCTATTACTAACTGGAATTCCCTTCCTGAAACCATAGTACGTGAATCTAACCCTAAGACATTCTGTGAACTCTGTAAGGCACGCCTGAAAAGTGTTAATCTTTAACGTGTTTATCTGTTAATTACTTTTTCTACGTGTTATGTTTTGATATCTGTCCTATTAGTTCGTAGTTTTTTTTTGCGTTTTCCTATTATTTACCTTGTCACTCATCTGTTATCTGTATATGTCATTTGATCCCCCTCATGTAATGCATTTCATCTTAAGTGCCTTTGAGGTATAATAAACTGGACTGAACTGAATAGTCACTAGGCGGCGTATGTTTTCTCCGGACATTGGGTTCTCACTTGTCCGTTTCGTACTTTCGCCGTTTGGTGGCGTCGCCCCATTCGGATGAGCGAATGGCTTGCGATGCCTGTCGTGCGTTCACGAGGAATCCTCGTCGCCTTGCGATTGTCCTTTCCATCGTTTCTTTTCTCCCTACGTCGGTTACGTTGTACAATTATCGTATGACGAAACACCCATAAAGCGCCCCGTCGCGACGGCTCACCGTATCGCATTTACCGCCACCTGTCGGCGACACCTTGAACCACGACGCTCCGCAACCCTCCAACGGCAATCGTCGCCGCCCCTCCTCCCCGAGAGAGGGCGCGCCCCTCCGCACTAATGGGCCTAATGGGCCCGACTGCCGCCGCCGCCGAAGCCGGGGAAATTCGATAGGGCCCTCCTCCGATATTAAACGGAGGGCGGGTAATGGGGCAACGTCTTTTGGGGGCGCCCGTGGTGCGGCGCGGCCAGTTCGGCCCATTACGAGGCATCTAGGGGGCCATCAGAAAACGCTGATGGCGCGTCCGAAAGGTGTATTCAATGGCGCCGACCCAACGGGGTTAAGGCCGTGTCCGTCTGACTGATTGGTTTGTCTCTTCGTTTATCGACTCGCGGACCAATCTTTCCCGACGGGTCGTCGGCGGGGTCGAGGATGCCTTGGCGCGCTCGGCGCGCTCCCACCAGGGGCGTACCGTCACGACGCTGTTGTTGTCTTTGCTGGAGTCGGGTCATGGACGCCGCGTATGACAGGTCGGGTCGGACCTGGCGTCTTGTCCGTTTGTCTGCGGTGCTTCGCTCCAGAGACGTTTTGTCGTCTGCTTGGACGGGTCGTTGGAATGCGAGGCGGTTTGCGGACGCGCTGGAAAGCGCGCCGGATCGGTTGCTCTCGTTTTTCGGTGCGGTGATGTTGGTAGGAGTGGAGCGTAAATCTGTGTTTTTGCAATCATCGGCGTTTTTGGCTTCGATCTTGCGTGCCAACGAAGCACTCGGCCACTCTGTATGTCGGGGAACGAAAGCCTCGCTTACGTAGCCCTCTTCGCGGGAAAGAGCTTTGCGTTCGTTTTCTGTTGACAATTTTTGTTTTCACGAAATCGAGCCTCCTCGAAAAGTTAACACGGGCTGTCATACGCGTGTGTATCGACGACAAGGACGACGTCTCGAACTGGAGGTGTGAATCACTGGCCAAGACGTCGGGCGACAAAGCGGGGGACGCCCAAGTGACCACCTCCACGTGCAACAGAAGCTGGCTCGTCCTGGCGGCTGAAGCGCGAAACACGAACGGGGCTCAGGAAGCACCTGGTTAGCATTTGCGAATGGCATAAAACAGCTCTTCCCCGAATGATTAAACAGATATGCTCCTTACGAGCAAATCTGCGTTTGCCCAGACCAGGCGTGGCCAGTGCGTGCGCTCGCGCGGAAGCGAGAAAGACTCGAAGCGTCTTCGTAAGAGCGTTCAAGTGTGCCTAGAACGCTTTCAAATTGTGCATAACTAGACTGGAGGTTTTTGAGTATCTGAACAGATCAGATCTACGCAATATCTGCGAGAAACGGTAGCCTATAGCATTGTCAGAATTATGTCAGACCCACGGTGAAGGAGTAAACCGTTGAAGGTTATAGAAATATATACGCGGGGCGGAAGTGTTTCGGGGCTGCCCGACAGATGGCGCCAGTTTGCCAGCGGCCATGCGAGATATCAACACACTCGACACAGTCAAATGCGCGCTGATGTATTTGCCCCCCTTTTTTTTTTTTGTTCGGATGATGATGCTGATGATGATGATTTGCAGTCCTATTGTTTCTGCGACCGAGCTTGTGGGGTTTGCATGGCACCGTTTTAGGGGCGAAGCTCCTTATGGTCTAGCTAGCCTTGTCCGTCCTGCGTCCGTGCTCACATAAAATGAACAAAAAATGTTTGCGCAGTCGACAGGATTCGAACCTGTGCGGGGAGACCCCAATGGATTTGTAGTCCATCGCCTTAACCACTCGGCCACGACTGCGGGACGAGTAGAGGGCTCTGAGATGTGTTATAGTAACTCAAGAGCTGGGATTTCTGTCATGGATGAAACGTTGCATGTAGCCGCTCAGCGTCTATACAGGAGAGGGCGCTGCGGTCAAATGCGTATATAATCGCGTTAAACTTTGCATGCATTGGCTCAACGTTTATAGACGAGAGGGCGCTGCGGTCAAATGCTCAAATGCGTATATAACCACGTTCCATACCACACATTATCTTTCTGACATGGACCGTTGACTTAAGTGGTGGAGATGCGTTCCCACGGCTTCTAGCGGATCCAAGCTGATCGTCTAGAAGAACCACTGGCTCTGCATTTCACCGACCATAAAGCAGTAATAATGAAGTCGAAACGCAACCCGGAACTCAGCACTACCTATGAGCAATAAAAAAAAATCAGCGCCATCAGCACTATCTATGAACAATAAAATCAGTGTCATCAGCACCACCAGAGCTTTGCCCCAATCAACATCATTCACCACGTGGAGATGCTGTCATTTTTTGGCCACAAACGCGGTGGCGCCATCTATTGGGTAGCCCCGGCACAACTTCCGGTTTACGTATATTTCCCAGTTGTTTACTCATCGTTCTTTTATCGTAAGAGTGAATGAAGTCTGACGGTGCTATAAGTGGCCGTTTCCAGAAGATAGCGTGCATATTTGATTTCAAAAATACTGCGAAACCCGCCGTCCTAGTTCGGAACCGGGAGTGGTCGAGGGATATTTGCACGCTGGCGCCACCGCGTTTCAACTCTCGCGAGAAAGAGCGTTTACTGTGACACGCGGTGTTTGTCTGATGAGTGTTTGTCTTTTTCTGTTGTGCAGCCAACATGGCGCCGAGCGAGCTGAAGAAGCTGAAGAGCAAGCAGCGCAAGGCCCGTCGGCGCGCCGAGCAGGAGAAGGAGAAGCAGACGGCGGCGCAGGAGAAGCGCGACCAGCACGCCAAGTCGAGGCAGCAGCAGACCCAGGCCCAGCAGCAGCAGGCCCAGGACGCCGGGGAGGTGGACGCGCTCCGGGACGAGGAGCTGCTGCCCGACAAGCTGGCCAGGGTACAGTCAGTCCCCCCTCACTCTTGCCGTCCTATTCCAGCCCGTGCTTCGAACATGCAGCGCCCGAAGTGGCGACAAATGACGTCACGAAAGCGGGAGTGTGTCATGCTGGCGAATGTCGCGATCGTGGCGGCTGTGCGTAGAAGTTCTAAAAGAACTAGGATCGCGCCTGGCGATCCTGCCGATGTAATACTTGTAATACTAGGCATGGCTCGTGATACTAGGCATGTCGCGAATTTCCGAGAAAAATTCGACGAAGTTCAAAACTAGAACTTTGTATGTTTTTTATCAAATGTTCGCGACATGCCTAGTATTACGAGTAAAGAGGAGAACGCCACAGATTGCTTCAGAAACCAGTCTGGCCGCCGTGTGTGGGAAATCCCATTGTAGGCGATCCCAGAGCAACTAAATGAGGCGACGCTTCAGAGTAATGACACTTTAGCCATATTGGTGCTTAAAATCATGGTTGCCAGTTGTCTGAAGCTTTATCCGTAATCGCAGTGAAACGCTTTTCCGTCATCCAGAAATAGCGAAACAGTTGGCGATGGAGCAAAAGAATATCACCTGAGATTCCTTACACTGTGCCTAAAGCTGGGGAAGTTGCATTTTTATATTGTGATCGATCGACAGTTGGGTCTGCTCTGCACTAAGCACCAAGATGGCGGCACCCACTAGCAGATCGGGGAACGGAGGGCCGATACTCTAAGCGCATCTCAATTCGTGGCTCTAGGTGATCGCACACCGCCTGGTGATAGTTAGCGAAATTGCAGTAGGGAAGCAATTTCGCTTAGAAGGGCGAAGGGAGGAATCATGCTTAGTGATGGAAGTGCTGCGCCAAATTGCGCCGTGAACGAAAGTGCGCTACATGTTGCGCCACAATACCATTTTTGCTAAGATTTGCGCCACACATGCGCCAAGTGGTCTTAAGCGAAGCAAAATATAAAATGTTTTATTATTGGTCGACTTTAATATTTGGAGAAGTTTTCGGAGTTTATTTTTCGGCAAATTCGGAGGGTGTTTTTCGGAGTTTATTTTTTTTGCCGAAGATTCGGAGTTTATCGGAGTTTATATTTGTTTGATTCCCAATTCTCCGAAATTCGGAGTTTAATTTCGCAGTGTTTCCTATTGAAAATAAATATGTAAATAATAACCGGATGTAAACGTATGCCAGATAAAAAATAAAACGCGCTTGTATCGATTAAAATTTCTTCATTTGAATTTGACATTGGTGCCATTGCCATTGGCAATATTAATTTGTCCCACGACAAAAGTCGCACACAAGTGTTGCTTCGATAAACGTCGATACCTTAAAATCAATAAACTCCCGGGGGCAGTCGCTACGAAGCTCGTAGTCATCCCATCCTATTCTATCAATTTAGCCCGCGGCCGCGCGAGGTGGAGTGGTTAAGGATGTAATAGAGAGTTTCAACTGTCCCTTTTCTCTATTTAATACAATCTCTATGGTCCATAGCTTTCACTGTTACAAAAACATACCTTCTCCTTTCTCTAAATCACAAATCGCATGGCTGAAACTGGAAACCAAAAGAGTGGCTTTTGTCGTGACCCGAATGTACAATGACCTGTTGCCCTGAATCAACCTCGACGAGACAAGCGGCAAGACCCCTTTTGACAACGGTCTGAGATTTGAAAGATAATTATGGGGCCATTTTCCCAGGACCATTAACTCCGTTCAAATCAAATTAAAAAAAAAAAATATTTTTTTTTTTGTGGTGGGGGGGGGGGGGGGGGGGGTAGGCATTGGCACATAAACATTCGGAGTTTATCGGATAAATCCGAATTGACCAAAATTTTACCGGCGGGTGTTTTTCGGAGTTTCCGGAGTATACACGAACTCAACTCTCCTACGTCACGCCGCGGTGGTGGCGCGTCGGTCGCACTTCCGGTCTGGGGTGGTGGGCAGAAGTCGCCGTGCGAGACATGCATTCCTGTGTTCCTTTGGAAGAAACCAGACAAAAAACCTGCCTTCTCGTCAAAATGCTGCGACGGGGCTGTACCAAGAGAGTCTGGAAAGGTTTGAAGATCAGTTTTCATGTGTTTCTGCCCCCTCCGTTCGTCCGAGAACGTGGATAGTAGCCGTGAAAAGGGCAAACCAGACGCTGTCGAACCGCGATTGCTTGTGCGGGCAACACTTTGTGGTCGCCACATGTATTTGCTTTGTTCCAACATGAACGAGAGAAAACCGCCAAGTTGTCCGGACCACCCGCGGGTTCAGTGCGTCTTCGAATTCACACGGCCGCCTGATCGTTCGAACTTTCGTCTGCTCTTTCAAACTTGTCTGCTTTTTGTCGTCTGCTCGTTCAAACAAAAGGCCCGTAGACCAAACTTTGACCGGGTGATTGCAATAAGAAGTAATTGCAGGCCTCAAAAGACTTAAGTAGGCTCGGTGTAAACAGTAGATACAAGATGTTGATCATTGGTACCAGTGGCCATCACCGACTTGTTACGCTTGGTCTGTTCCCGCTTCCGATTTTCAGTATCGACGTCGATCATCGCCGCTACCTTCTACACTTCTGCAGCACGAGCGACGTCGCGACCGAAAATAGCTAGAACAATCTCATCATGGTTTTGGCGTCCATTCTGCGGCGTTCATGCGAATGAATCGCCGCACGTCAAATTATTTACGCAAAGTTTAGCGGCGTAACGAGCCTTAATAATTTCGCTCAGGCGATTAAAGTGGTAAGACATTGCTATGAGGACGTAGAATCGACAATTCCAACGCGAAAAAGAGTATGCAGACTCACACAGACGCCGACAACGTGACATTCCAATGGTTTGTTGACGCGGGACGCGGCGCTTCTCGCCCGCACTCCATTGCGCATGCGTTCGAACTGTCGTCTGCTCTTTCAAACTTGTCTGCTTTTTGTCGTCAGCTCGTTGAAACGACAGCGGCCCGTAAACCAAACGTTGACCCGGTAATTGCGATAAGAACTAAGTGCAGGCCTCAAAACACTTTTGAAGGTTGGTTGGGGTAAGTAGGCTAAGTGTAAACAGTAGATGCAAGAAGATGTTAATCATTGTTACCAGTGGCCATCACCGACTTGTAATGCCCGATTCTACTTGCGGTTTTCAGTATCGACGTCCACCATCTCAGCTACGGTCCACGCTTTTGCAGCCCGAGCGACGTCGCGACTGAAAATAGCGAGCAGAATCTCATCGTGGGAGTCAGGCTTTAGCGCCCATTCTGCGGCGTCCACGTGAAATGAATCGCCGCACGTCACATTATTCACGCAAAGTTTTGCCTCGTTAATTTTGCTGAAGCCGCTCAAGTAGTCAGACATTGTTAGGAGGACGTAGAATCAACAATTCCAACGCGAAAAAGAGCACGGGGACTCCCACCGACGCCGACAACAACGCAATTCAATGGTTTGTTTATGGGCGACGGCGGGCTTCTTGCCCACCATAGACGGCGGTCCTCTTAGCCAACGCCACCCAGGGGCCGGCGCATGACGTAATCGTTTGTGGACACCCGATCCACCCGGTATTTGGCGTGGTGCGTGCTTCTCTCGCTTACCGAGGTCCCTAGCACGCGTGGCTCGGCTATCTCGATCTTAGGCGCGTTCCCAGCGATCTGAGTCGCGCAACAACTTTTATCGCAAAAGCGACCATCGCGGGCAAAAACCGGCGCGATTTGAGCAGTCGCTACTCGACCCGACTTTTTGCGATGCGGTCTAGTCCCGGAGCGGCTGAGCCAATCAACGGCGTTCGGAGCGAGAGTTTTCGAGAAACGCCTCGCCAACGAAGGCGTTGGACTCGCTCATCGCGCACGCCGGTGTGACCGTGTGACCATCTAATTTTTTGGCGATGCGATCTAATCGCATCGCGCGTTCTTCTAAAGTCCGGTTCAGACACTTGCGTTTGACTGCGTTGCGTCGAGAACCGAAAGCGGAGTCACCGGCACATCTGTGCTTCGTATGAAGCGTGGAATCCGATTCAAGGAATCATCTTGGCACGCGATATAAGCAGCAGGGATGTCCTGGTGTCTCGCAGCC
>JAZHYW010005341.1:0-14486 GCA_037355805.1 Ixodes ricinus
CTGGCCGAACTGGGTATAGACCCAGACGCTTGAACACGTCCGACTTTTCGCAGCCAGGAAACATTTGGCGATACATTGGAGGCGGCATTACCAGGTCTAGAGTGTCCCAATAGAGACGTCTGCGTTTGACGCTGTTTAGGTATTCCCACGAAAAACGTTCTTCGAAAAAGCGAATCGCATCTCTAATTTCTCTATAGTATCGTAGGATCGAGGTCCTTCCTGGAGTGCCAACGGTCTCTTTAGTCCAAGGAGCCAGATATGGTCCACCGAGCTCCTTTAACGCCGCCGTCAACACCGGGCTGGTTGCTCGGTTTCGGAAGACAAGGAAACGTTGCACTTTCAACTTTATGTCTAGGTTTACAAGTCCCAGCCCTCCCTTCTGCTTGCTGATAAAGAGATTGTTTCTACGCATCCTTTCAAACCCAGAGCCCCACACAAACGTTGCACAAAACCGATGCACTTTTTGCACATCGAGTTGCCTACATGGAACAGCTTGCGCCGAATACCAGACAGTGGAAAAAAATACTGTGTTACTAATAACCGCTTTGTTCAGTAGCGGCACGTATCTGCCCTGCCATTCTGGGAGTTTGGCCCTCAGTGTGCTCAGGTGAATGCCATCCAGTCCGGTCCTTAGCTGCTCTGTGCCCAGCCCAACGCCAAGATAGTTGGAAATGGATGTGGACCACATGATGCCCAAGAATTGTTTTGGCTTGGATGCCCACGGCCCCAGCCAGGCTCCAACAGACTTTTTGGGGTTAATTTCAGCTCCAGAAACGTCGCTAAACTGCTTTACAAGTTCTACGGCCCGCACTATATCTTTCTGATTTTGACCAATTAGGGTGACGTCATCCGCGTAAGCCAGCAACCGTACTGACGTTGCACCCAGGCTTGCGCCTTTTATGATGTGGTCATTCAAGATTGCCTTACACATCGGTTCTAGATAGATAGCAAAAAGTATGGGCGACATTGGGCATCCTTGGCGTACCGACGACTTCACGGGAATGGAGCGTGACTTGCGTCCATTGATAAGGATCCGTGTGCTTATGTCCCTGTAACAGATTTTGATGAAATTGACCAGAAATTGTCCGGTTCCGCAGTGCTCTAATAATGAAAATAAGAAGGAGTGACACACTTTGTCAAACGCTTTTTTAAATCTATTTGTAGGACAGCCGTGGGACGTTGCATCGCTTCTGCCGTTTCCGCTATAATCCTCATTGTATGCAGATTAGTGAATATCGATCTATTTTTGAAACCATACGTTTGATGATTTCCAACAATGGTATGGAATGCAACTTCAAGGCGTTTTGATATAATTTTTGCTAGGATCTTATAATCCGTTGTCAGAAGGCTTATTGGTCGAAAGTCTTCGCTGCTTCTGATTGACCCATCGCTTTTCCGCTTTGGAATTAGTACCGTTGTTGCCTGTCGCATTGAAGGTGGAAGGAGGTTTCGATTATATATATCCGCATACACTTTCGTTAAAACTGGCACTAGTTCCGATGAAAACATTTTGTAGAAAGCTGCGCCAAGCCCATCGACCCCGGGTGACTTCCTTGGTGCCAGATCCTTAATTGCACATTGTACCTCCGCCTCGCTGATGGGCCCGTTAAGGCACTCCACCAGTTTCTCCGGTACCTTGGGCATAACTGCTAGCACTTCCTTCATTGCTTGTCTGTTCGGAGATTTTAGTTCACCTAACATTTTACTAAAAAAGGCGACTAACTCTAATTCTATTTCTTCGGGTTTCGAGAGTATGTTTTCTCCGCTCTGAAGTTCCTGGATGTTGTTGCGGCACGCGCGCTCACGTTCGCGCGTTTTAAATATCTTTGTGGGGTCTTCTGACCGTTCGAGCGTGCGTAACCTTGACCTCACCATTGCCCCTCGATATTCTTCCTCTAGTTGTTTCAGCAGTTGGGCCTTGCATTCTTGAATGTCAGCCGTAAACAAGCCAGGCGTTAAATTCTCTTCTCGTATTAAAGTTTGCAATGTCTTCATCAGGTTTCTTTTAGCGGATTTCCTTTCCATAGATTTTTTCTGGCAGAAGGCGATTGCGCACTTCTTTATTTCTTCTTTCAGCAGCTCCCAGTGCTCAGCGTTCACTTCATGACTTTTCGCTTTCTCTGTGATAAGCCTTTTTAACTCTTGTTGAAGCTCCTCCTCCTCAAGCGCGCTTTCGTTTAGTTTCCACGTTTTCCAGGATGAATCGCGGTTTTGCTTTTTCTTTGCCTTCCCTATCTGCGCCGTAACAAGAGCGTGATCTGAAAAAGCTACTGGTAAAACGTTATAGGCTATCGTATTTGCCGCCAAGCAACTCGAAGCATATATGCGATCTAGTCGCGAGTGACATTCCCCTTGCCAATGAGTGTATCCGGGAGATGGTGCTTGTACAAATTCAGTTACGTCTTGCAAATCAAAATCTCTAAGTAGCTTCTTAAGTTCTGCTATGCTGGAGTCCTGTCGAAGTCCCTTTGACGAATCTTTGGCCCGAGTCACGCAATTGAAATCACCCCCAGTAGTGTGTGTGCCGGGGTGTTTATATATTGTCGGAGCTGATTAAAAAACCCTTTTCTTTCTGTCGGTTGGTTTGGCGCATGCGCTGCGATTATCCGAATAGCTTCATTATTGTATAGCACATCTACAGCGCAAATTCTTCCACTTCGGTCCGTCTCCCATTCAGGGAATACTGTAATGCCGCTTTTCTTTTTAATTAGTACGGCTGTCCCCGCACTATGTGAAATGGCGTTGACATACCGGAGTTCAAAGTGGTTTTCGAAAAATTGGACGGCCTGATTAACATGCTGAGCGGTTAATTTAGTTTCTTGCAGCAGTGCGACGTGAACTCTTTCTGCTAAGAGGGTGTTCAATAACCACTGTTGTCTCTTTCTTGCAATTAAGCTAACGCAATTAAAAGTAACTATTTTTAAATAGAACACCGTGGGTTAATGCAAGTACTCTTTTCGCCGCACTCATAGCAAGGGGGTCATGCATCGAACGAGAAGAAATGCGCCAGAAAGCATCACATTGCATGCAAGAACCTACGAAAAGTCCTTTTGCCGACGAGCTTCAGGCGGGATCCGGGTCTTTGGGTCGTATCGAAAATTCCGCTGGCTGACTGGTTTCCATTTAAGGCGCTGGTCCGGTAGCACTGGTCCGTCTTCGTCCGTGCTGGCCCAGTCTTCACAGCTCATGAACTCCGGAACAGCCGTGCCAGTGTCTTTCGGTGCAGCTTGCATCGGCTTGACTTCTGTGCTCTGGCCCTGGCTGGTGGGGCGGTCCTCCTGGCGGTTTGAAGCAGTCTTCGAAGATGCGTTGACTTCTGCACTGCTGTTCGTGGTGTCTTCCTTTGCAGGAGCGGTAGACACCGGGGAGGCCGAGGGAGTGGCAGGCGGAGAGGGGGTGGTGTCCTTTGCAGCTTCCGCTCCCAAGGGACACAACACGTCAGTGTTGCTACTGGCCGGCAAGCTTCCACCTGCCGCGACTTCAGCTTCTTCCTCATCCATAATGTCTTCGAATTCATCCTTTCCGGTCGCACCTTCTGTGACTGTGGCGTAGCTCTTGACGCAGTCTTCCTTTTCGTGACCAAAGCGCCGACACAGTTCGCAGCGGGGGACTTTGCACTCACGTCGAACGTGTCCTGTCCTTCGGCAACGCAAGCACATTGGTGCGCGCCCCGGGGCGATGACTAGAACTGAGCCGTGCGGCATGCGCAGTTGGTGCGGCAGCCTTTCTAAGGTCACGCTGTCCTTGAGCTTCAGACGCACCGCTCTAGTAGTAGACTCCACGCCTTGGAAGCCATCTTCATGCCAGCTTTCACGAACAACACCTTGAACGGTTCCGTAAGGCTCAAGAGCCCTCCGGATTCCGTCATCAGGGACGTCACACGGCACCCAGTGCAGTTTTAAGCGTACCTCAGCCTTGTTGGGGTCCAGCACGAGGCACCTCTTGCCCTTGACTACCAGTTCTTTTGCGTCCTGGATCTTCTGCTTGGATGCCAGTGAACGGAAGGTAGCAATCCAAACATGGTTCATCTGGTAGGAACCAAATGCCTTGAGGTCTTGCAAGACCCCGACGCTCTGAAGCCCTGGTTTGAAATCGCCAATCTTGTACGGCCTTCCCGAGACATCGCAGTGCAGAAAAATGCTGTTGTGCATGATGATACCTGTTGGCAGGGGCGGCAGTACAATCCGATAATCCTGAGGAACATCAGATGTCTCAAAACCGCGGCCCGATAAGGCCGTTATCTCAGCTCCCGCGGAGCCAGCCATTCGTGCGTCCGTACTCGACGAGTGCCGGAAACAGAATCCGGTAATCACTCGGCCACGCACGCGATCGCTCGGCGACGCCCGTGGCAATAATATACTCAACCTCAGTCGTTAATTAAAAAATCCAAGCATGAGTACTGTAACGTTC
Organism: Ixodes ricinus; assembly: GCA_037355805.1. Lineage (NCBI taxonomy): Eukaryota > Metazoa > Arthropoda > Arachnida > Ixodida > Ixodidae > Ixodes > Ixodes ricinus. The sequence goes on from JAZHYW010005341.1 coordinate 4,411, forward strand.
GAATGAACAACTTCCTTCTTAATGATCCAGCTAAATGTTGGAGTCATTTGCAAGGCCCTAGACAACACGTAACCATTTTGAGAACTGTGCGAGAGAAATAGTGTTCAAATCATTAATTGCTAAAACATTCAATATATTCTTTCTCATCAGCATTTACGACTAACAACTAAAGTTTACAAGAATATACACAAAATTCAATAGGAGCACTGGATGTCCAGGAGTCACAGGAACGAGTTTTTGAAGCACTTCCAAATTTTAAAACAAAAAAAGTCAAGCGGTCCAGACAGTGATCCTAACATAATCTTGCAAATGACCGGGACAGTTTACCCGAGAGTGTAATGAATGCAACCACCACGTCATCATTAGCTTTAATCATAAAACAGCTTTCTTTGAAGTGACTGCCGATTGTTTTATCGTGTATTTCTTGTTCTGTCGTTTTTTGTTAGTACGTTATGCTCGAGAGATGGGTGTTATAAGCGAATCATTGTTGGTATTTTCTTGTGTCAAAATCGAACTGTGCGATTTGTCATGTATCGCTTAGTTTGCATTACGTTATCTTACCCCTACCTTGGCAGCCAATTGGCGGATGACACTATGACAATATAGATAAATCAATAAATTTAGCGCATTAACCTCTTGTGGTGTTCATGTGATGGGGGCAGCAATGTGGGAAGGGGGTGGGAGCTAGTAAACAATTTGCAATACAAAAGTAACCAGACATGTACACGTTACCCAAAAAAGTAACTAAATACCGTTACTCGTTACTCGCTCAAAAAGTAACTAAATACGTTACTCGTTACCGATTCTCAAAAGGAACGCGTGAGTTACCTCAAAAGTAACGAGTTACTTTTCACGTTACTTTGAAGACCAAATACACAACTGTTTTTGTTTCATGGTTTATTGTTTTCTTTTTTAGTAGTCGTTGCCCTTAAGCAGCAGCTGCCTGTCGAAGTTTTCATCAGTTATGTTTCCCGCTTCCTTGAAAATACATTTCCGGTGACGCTGAAGCGTCGTTCTACTGACGCGCTCGAAGGAACGGCAGTGTTGTGCTTCAGCAAGAGCTGGTGAATCTTCGGGAACTGCGCCTTCATTGAGGACAGCGGGTAAGGGGTTATGTGCCTTCCCGTGTTTGCAACCTCCGGGTTTACATTCGGTCCGGACCCGGTTCTAGAAAGTTCAATTAACGAACCTGATTGTGCTCGCTGGGTGAAGGACATTCTCAGCTGTAGAGTTCAGTACAGCAACGTTTATCGCTGGACACGTCAGTCGAACTGTTCGACTGACGTGTTCAGCGATACATGTTGCTGTATTGTCATACTGTTTATTTGTTTTTCGGGTTTTCCATCTGCCTTTGTCGCAATAGACACATACTAAGGCTAGAATAAAAACAAGGCCGTTAAAGCGGTGTTGTACACGTTACTCCTCAAAAGTAACGAGATACCGTTACTCGTTACTTGGCCTTAAAAGTAACTAAATACCGTTACTCGTTCCTTTTCTGAAAAAGTAACTAAATACGTTACTCGTTACCGAAAATAGTAACTAGATACAAGTAACTCGTTACTTGTAACGCGTTACGTACATGTCTGAAAGTAACCAACCCCCCCCCCCCCTTAACTCCCCCCACACGGATGTTTCGAACTTTTGCTGCGGCTGCCTCTAAAACCCCCAGGCCCACATACCCCGGTGTTCGGCACTTTCGGGGAAAAGTATTCATCCCTACAAAAAAGAAAAAAAATAGTGCTAACCTGGAGTGGCTTAGCCAGAAATGTTTTTCGGGAGGGATGATGCGCCTGGGATGTCCCTGACTTGGAATGGAGGGAGGGGGGGGGAGGGGGAGTCAAACCCTTCCCCTTTTTTCCCCACACTGATCGCCTGTGTTTTCTTCTCCGAGATTCCCGAGGATTGAGTACCGTGTAAATTGCACCCAAATGCTCAACCCAATAATAGTATCTTCTTTTCAAAAATAAAAACAAAAACATTTGTGTGGAATGTTTAACTCCGAAACACAGGCCTCCGTTCAGTTTAACGCGGCAGAACCACTTATATTTTCATAGACTCGTCGAGGCTGCCAACACGCCAGTGCCAAAACACAAAGCTGAGAACTTCTAAACCACTTCGTTCAAAATTTCCCGCGATAGAATCGCTCCTCACGCGGAGTGCGGATAGGAAACGTCCAACGCACTCCGCACTAACCGGTACTCACCATACGCAAGGTCTTCGTACCTTCGGTACCTCCTCACGCAATCCGCGCTTGCGCACTTGGGGCGCGGAGAAGAATCCAACACTATCCGCACTCGGAGTGCGGATAAGAATCCAAAATTATTCGCACTCGGAGTGAGGATGAGAATCCACCACGTTGTTCCCAAAGAAGAGAGCAACACCAACGGCTGTTACTACGAATTCTGCTGAAGGTCACCCTCCCCCCCCCCCCCTACACACACACAAACAAAAAACAAACAAAAATTGGTGCAGATAAAACTTGGAGGGCGCTTAAGCTTCGCCTTTAAGAGTGGAACGCGATAGCGTTATCGTGCCCCGTTCGCATCGCCTTCTTATTCGCCGTGCAAGCGTGCCTTGCGTGGCCTAGTCAGTAGCGTGTCTGGTGCCAACCAGAAGGGTCGTGGGTTTGAATCCCACCTCAAATTCTTCAATTTTTTTCTTCAAGGCAATTGAATTACTTTACAAAGTGAAATAATTTGAGACATGCGGCGACCTTTTTTTCGCATTGCACGTCATGTTTTAATCATTTAATTCCACGCGTGACATCATGTTTCACGTGAGCATTGTCGGTTGTTTGAAATTCCGCGCGAGGTCGAATGGCTGCGGCGTCATGACCCTATCCACCAATCAGGATTTTCTCGTCACGCCACCGACATCGGCTTTTTTGTGACACGAGCTCCTTAAAACCATCGAATTAAAAAAACGTTTCCTCACAAACCACGAATTTTTCTATTAAGGGAAACTCTTATTCGGGGTTTTTTCGGTTTCCTCCGATTACAAGAAAACCACTTCGGGGATTATTTATCGGGGTCTATCGGTATATACCGAAGCCACGGAAATCTACCTATAGGTTCTGTATAAGACAATGGCAAGCTCTGAAATTTTAGCATATGGTTGTGACCTCTAGAGCTACATGTGCCCCGAGGCTGAGCGGTCGGCAATCCGTAATTCTTTCGTTATTATTATTATTCTTTTGTGGGGGAAACTTTGAATGTATTCTTCCGAGTAATTTTATTTGAATGCTTACTATGAATGCCTCAGCCGCCTGAACAAACTCGGGTGGTTCATGCATCTCAACGTGAACTGGGCTGGACTGAAAGAAAGGTATGTTGGACGTCGTCAAAATCATACGCGTTTTCATTTTTGTTTTTGTTCTGAAAAATTTAATTGAAGGGCACAAACCTCATTTAGCAATTTCATCCTTCCGCAATTCGCCAACTGAAATGGTGAAATTGGAGTTAAAACAAGGCATGTCTTATAGCGAGATTCGATCGACAGACTAAAATACAATCAATATAATGTTGGTTTCGTTAAACGTCACCCCAACAATGCTCGGTCAAAGTAGTTTTTTTTTTTCGGGCTAAATTTAGGGTTACAAATAGATAATAGCATACCAGGCTTGCAGAAAGCCATTTTGAATTTCGTTTCCACGCAGATTTAAAAGCGGCTTCATGTCCACGTAGGCTGTGCGACACTGTTAGTACCGTGGAGGTACGAACAAAGGGAGGCGGCATAGCGGCCCAGGCCGCCAAACGAGCAACTCCGGAGTGAAGCTGGAAGCCGAGGGCGCGGTCGGTGGGGATGCCCCCATGGGTGACCAGAAAAGATGTTGGCGCCAAGTCAGCTGCCCTTTCAGTCCAACAGCGTCGTTTGGTTTTGTTCGTTTTTGGTCAGTCTTGGGTGAATGTCGCTCGAAACCTGAGACCTCTCCCCGCTTCACCTCTGGTGGCGTCATGTCGACTCGAGAAGCTAACTTCATGGTTAGTGTGAACGCGACTACAGCGCTCTTTCGGATTTTACCTTGTTTTGTGTAATAGTAATATCACTATTCTTGTTGATTGCAACAGTGTCACGCCCACAAACATACAATTGATTTTGCGGGCATGTGGAATTTATGCACTCGTTTATTGTGCAATAAACATACTTCCAGTTTTGCTAGTTCTTCTACTTCGAAATTGTGTTGTCGGAACATCAGTATCTACCTGTATATTAGTTCCCCAAATTAGCACCTTTCGCAACACTCATAGTCTCCATTGAAGCGTTTCGATTCTGAAAACAAAACTAAAAACTGCAATTGAATTTTTGCGTTAGAGTGTCGCGCTTGTACACTGACACTTGGAACAAAAATAATTGATAAATTATTTTTTTAAGCATCGAGCATTTATTTGTCACGAATAAATGACCTTTGGGCATGACACTGCATCGGGAATGGAACGCGCATGCATATTCCTGCTCTAGGTACTACTTCGAACCATCTTCAGCGAAGGCGTGGATGCTGGACTGCCACGCACGGACATCATCGGTCTGAGGCCTGCCTCGAGCGGACAAACGTCGGCGAAAACAACTCGTATGACGCCGGACCTGGAGGATTTCTCTTACTTCAGCTGGCAACAGCGATCATCAACCACGAACGCCACCGCCATCACAGCTGGACTACAAAGCTCGCCCACTTCGAGCTATATTTGGGGCATGCCACTGCATTGGGAATGGAACGCTCATTCATATTCCTGCTACAGGTTGGCTATTTGGAGTTTGCTGCTTGCTATCGTGCAAATGACCACTGTCTGTTAGCAGTGTCGTGCCCCGACAACTGGCTTGAACCTTCCGGGCGTGCTCGTTTTTTGCGTAAGGGCTTGTTACCCGCGGGTCTGACGGGTACTATGTTGCTCATGTGCGGTGATGTGGAAGCAAATCCAGGGCCGGATGACCCACCCATTGTCTCCCTTTCAAACACTGACGTCATCAATTGACAACGGTGCTTGTTACAGTTCAAAGGATAGAGCCAGGTTTAGAATAGTATGCTCTCAGAAATAAAAGAACTCAGAGAGTTCTTTTATTTCTGTACTCAAGGAAGTGGCGCTGGAAACAAAAACTTGTAACGCATCTGACGTTCAAAATGATGGTGTTTCAAGCGAATCCATTTGCATCGTTCATGAAGAGCTCACTGATGTTATCAACCCAATGTGACGACGCAGAAAACAAACTAAGGCGATGTAATTGATTGTTTTTCGGTTTTTGCCGAAAAACAATGCTTCTTTTATTTGAAATGTAAATTATACCGGAAAGTAAAACTTGCATCAACTTTCTCGAATCACTATAGTCTCTAATATGATACCTCTTTGTACGCTGTATGTAAAATGCTGTACATAGTTTCTCCTCACTTTTAGTGTGTGACCGATTGCTCTAGTTGTCAGTGACCTCATCTGAATAAAAATATATGAAAGATGTGCGTTAGTTTTCTGAAACTGGAACTCAGAGTCACTTCTCGTATACGGCACTGCTATGTGTAGGCTTTGAAAAAGGACCCTACTTTGGTGAGTTGTGTCTTCTTTTCAATAAAATAATGCAACATGTGTTTAATAGATATGAATGCCGAAGTAGAGTGACAGGGTACCCAAATTAAAAAAAAATAGAAGGTGGTGTTTCTTTTATTTGCATCGAAATTTTTCGTTGTTTGATTTTTTTCCCATGTTTGCCTAAATATATCCCGACTATCGTATCAATCAGATCCCTTATTTATTTTCTAAATAATAGGCATATATAAATAAATACTACCTGCATATTATATGATAATGATTAAAATATTTCATGAGATACAGGCCTACAAATGTTGCCATTTGTCGTTCGAGAGAGCATGTTTGGCAATTTTTAGAGAAAAATAAATAAAATATAAATAAATATATTATTACTTTATATTACACGCAAGCATATACCCATAGCTTGTTTTTAAAAAGTATTAGATTTCTTCTAACTTTATCCTTTTAGTTATTCACTTTCAAGCGTGCCCCCCCCTTCCCTCAGTGCGTGTGAATGCAACTGTCCACCTCTTCATGCCTTACGATTTTTCCTGTCCCCAAATTTTCTTTCCTGGTCAAAACTAAGTGTAGATTCGTTTATACCAGACACTAGGCAATGGCGTATAAAAACGTCAGTTGATTTAAAAAATGTCGACCAGCCACTCTTCGGTCGATCTTATCTGAAATCAGGCAGTTACCAAGTGGTGTGTTGACGATTTTTATATCTGCGTGTTTGAGGAACCGGATGTGTTCAGTTGGATTTCGCTTTATAAAGGATCAAGCTCCGGAACTCACCTTCACCACTGCAATTTGCACTTCTGGTTGTGTTCAGTTTTTATATTAGAACATTTTTCCAATCTCCAGAAGTGTGCTGGAGCTATGTCAAAGATGCCCCGAAACCGGTGACTGCCATTTCGAAGTTGCCACCCGAAAACAGTGAACAGAAGAGTGGCATGCTCTGTCATCAAAAATGCTGTGGGCAAGTCTTGTTTTCACTATGTTCATAAGAGTGTTACTTTTTAAATGTCATGACTGATTAGCTTCACGTTATAGATCGTCTCTCCTGCTGAGTGTGTTGAGGAATGTTCCCTTTAATTTCACTGTTCTCTCATGGTTCCCCGCGAGAAATACCTGCAAGTGGGTATGCTTCTTTTTTCCACCTCTTTTCTCACGGCCACTCAAGGCTTTGGCAGAGAGCCCGTGGTGTAAACGTTGCTTTTAAAGAAAGATTTTAAGTTAAGTAAGCTCACGCCTTTTTCGGGGGACAAGCACATAGTTGCCAAGAAACATAGAAATCCGGTAACTAATTGTGAGATGGCCGTAGTGTGGCAGAGATTCCTTTTGCATGTGGGTTCTCGTATGTAGGTCGAAGCTGGCTGTTGCCTTAACGTTCGGCTTTTAGAAGACAAAAAGAGAGGCTAACTACTGTTCGGATAATTCTGAAATCGTAAGCCATCTTGGTGAGTGCAATAGTTGTTACCCTGCACCTGGGCTGAGACGACTGTTCTTAACAAAGAAAAATATCCATTTAAGACGGCTTGTCAAGGAGACACTTAAGATTGCCAGCGCCGAAAATTGTATTAGTAGGCCCTCTTTGACTTTTGGATGAGGAGACACAGACATCCTTGTCTCTCTAGTCTATTTTCTTGTCCAGTGGGATGATTTCTTATAATTCTCCTCTTCATTTTTTGTTTATCACGAAATTGTATTAAACGGTTGCTTGGGAGCTTTTATTTGTTTCTCTTTGCTTCTTTTTGTAAATATAAATTCATTATTTTCTTCGTTTCATCCTTCTGTTTTGCCTCTCTTGATTTCGTGCTGCACGATCCCAGTCGGGCGTGACGAGCTGGCGTTTATCTTTGAACGGGCGATATTTTCCCGAAGAGGGTGAGGCTGGTTGTAAAGGGACACTGTTTATTGGGGTCTTCCGTCCTTTTCGTTGTGGATGACGTAGACAGGTTCAACGGTTTCTAAGAGAATCACGTCGGTCACATGAGACTGAGATAGGCGCATTGCTAAAGCCTTTTGCTGCCGCTCTCTCATTCTTTGAAGCATCAATCGTGGCGCTTACCGTCGTACGGAAAGGGAGAACTTGCGTCGTTAATCACCCCCGCCTGATCCCGGACAAACCTCAGAAGAATAAAAAAGGGGGAGAAAGGCGACGTTTGTGATCTGCCTTGTTACCCCTCCCGAGTCTCTGGATATCCACATATCTTGCGATAATGGTGTGGCATATTCTCCCGGAGATTGGGTTCACCCCTCTTGCCGTGTCAGAGTAGCTTAGTCCCGGGAGGTGGGGTTCGGCTTTTGCTGCCTCCAGTTCCAAAAAGTAGGCCTCCCGCTTCCCATAACTTGGGAGTTTTTCTTGTCCGGACGGCTTGGGAATGTTCCGATCCTCTGGAAGAGTGCGTCTTCAATTGGTTCGGGTGAGTCTTAGCATACTTCAGCCTTTCCAAGGCTATCTTCATACCAATCGAAGAGGCTGTCGACATATGCCGACCGCAAAGTTTTTGCCTAATTGGACGATTCGATGCCCGGCAACTTCACAAGAAGTTCGAGCTCTTTATTGGCGGTGAACTCATGGGCCGGCGCCATTGCCTTAAAATGGCTCTCCATGTACTGTAATTCTCTACATGGTCGTCAAACTTGGCAAGTCCTGTGCTGACCAACTCTCAGCGAGACGAAGTACTTCTACATACCAGTCAATTCTGAGGTAGTCGCCTGCTCCGCCGGTCAGGGATGCGGGGCGTTGTGGGACGCAGCGTGACCCAGCAGGTAGTTTAAGGTACGTTGAGCGCGAACTTTGAAGGCTTCAGGGACAGTACGATCAAAGTGGTGCCCCCGCCGTGCTGTAGAGCAGCTCCTTCCATAGATGTCCACCCACCACTCCGCAAAGGAAGGCACTCCGCAGCAGCACCTTCCCCTTTCTCCAGTCCTAAAACTTGCAACTAGAAGTCATGCTTTAACTTTTTACGCACACCCGCTGCAGCAGGCACCTTTGTTCTGTTCTTCCGAGTGTGGCTCTCTCAAGCTTCACGGCTGTCTCGATTCCCTTCTAAAGGACGCACGCGTGCACCCCACTATGGTTTCGGCCCTCGCCCTCGCAGCGGCGATGCTCCACGTAGTAGAAATCGAGTATTCAGTGTGTGCTGACTTCCTCGAGTGCTCCGAGGTTGTGAGCGTATTGATTGCGAATTCTGAGGCTTCGAGAGGCGAGTTGGAGAGAGCATCCAGCCAGTGGTTCCGCAGCGTCTCTGGCATTGTCGCTTGCAGTAGCAGTGCATGCTGCACTCTCCGCGCTGGCGACGACAACCGCATAACACCTGCTGCAGTTGCCTCGGCATCAACCAGTCGCAGTCAACGTACATTGGCCAGCAGCCGCGCCGCATTTTATCCTGCGACTCTTCACCGATTGCTTGCTGGGACCAACAGTCCTCTGTGCAGAACCGAAGCGGTAAGATCTTGGCACGCCAGAAAGCCCAGCCCGGCGAACGTTTTTGTTTTGATTTTATTACTTTTCCGGTTCTGCAGCCGGCGTGGGTCCTGCTGCTCCTCGGGTAGTGTAACGAGAGGATGTTGCAGATTGAAAACTGCTTTACCTAGATGTATTTAAAAAAAGAAAGACGTTCGCAATTCCTCGTAATTCCGAACTGTGAGGCGCTGCTCATTATGAGAGGGAGGAGGGGAGGCACTGAGAGGGGAGGAGTATTATGCCCCTCGTCACTCCTCCCCTCCCTCCTCCTCCCCCTCTTTCTCGCCCTCCTCCCTCCTCCTCTCAATCACCTCCCTCCTCCTCCCTCCCTCCCCTCCTCCCTCGTCGACTCTCGAATCACCTTCGTGACGTCACTCGTGAAAGGCCTCGTGAAGGTCGACGACCTTCACAAGTGACATTCGATGATGTCACTCGTGGCGTCACGCGCGGTTGCACGATATGCGGACGTTTCTTATAATGACGTCCCCAACCTTCGATGACGTCACTCTCTGACGATACACGTGACGTCAGGTGTAACATAATTATGGAAACGTCCCTTAATGCACCTCGCGGTTGACGGCCAACGGCGACGGCGATGCACGCCCGCCGGAAACGGGCGCCTGAGAGCTGCTTCCTAAAAACCGGCCAAATCCGTAAGCAAAGACACGGTTGTCTGGAGCCGCACTCAGTCCCTCGAGCCCGGCAAGGTGCCAGGCGGCGAAAAGTGGCGTTCTTGACGCCACATTTCCTTAACTCCGGCAAGGTGCCAAACGCTGGCTGATAAATGATAACACTGTAGAAGAGACATCTGGTACCGGCACCTTGACCGTCCCAAAGAAGCGCGTTATCGCTGCTTTTATACAAGTGGTACTTTCAGAAATGTTCCGAACCTCAACACTCAATGACAGCCGCAAATGGAGCTGGAAATTTCCAGAGAAGCTACAAAATAATAAAGAGGAATATCCAGGGCGAGGACTTTTCGAACTTCACTCATCAGCGTGGCAGCCGCGTGTGTTGCCGACTCCCGCAATTTACGCGGCAATATTTAGAGCAAGTGTTGTAGCGGTCGACAATTCATACTTATTTTT
>JAZHYW010005342.1:0-29538 GCA_037355805.1 Ixodes ricinus
TTTTTTTTTGCCAGCTTGGCTTTTATTTGTTTAAAAACATTTTTCTATTTACAACCTAAAATGTCAGCACTTTTGACACACCTCTCACAATTGTTCGCACATTTTCGACGTGACGCTGTTTATCGCGTTGGTATGCGTATAGCCACACCTTTCCAAAGAGTGCAATACCTTCGGGACCTTATAGCTTTAAGAAGGTCTTGAACCTCTCCCAGTGTTCCGTCTCCTCAAACGAAGTTTCTTTTATGATGGATGACGTGTAGTGAAATCCCTCTAAGAAGTGGCGCCACGCAGACTTCCCTCGTTCTCGTACCAAGGTGTGATCAGTACGCGAGTTCCATATCGCATGCAAACCGATCAGGGTCAGGAGCTCGTAACATCTGCTCTGTTGCTTTTCCGGTGTGTCTAGAAACTTCATGCTGTACCAGGTTGGGTATAGATCGATCCGAAGCTCCGCACGTAGCTGAGCCCAAAATAGTTCTGCATTAGTACAATACATGAATGTATGTTGCAGTGTTTCGGGAACAGGGCAAATGACACAATTGACTCCCCAAGGCAGAAAAAACCTTTTTGTTCCTCCCAGGTCTTGACCGGTAAAACTTCGGTATGAAAGCGCACAAAGAAATCCTTTATCCCTGGCCGAACTGGGTATAGACCCAGACGCTTGAACACGTCCGACTTTTCGCAGCCAGGAAACATTTGGCGATACATTGGAGGCGGCATTACCAGGTCTAGAGTGTCCCAATAGAGACGTCTGCGTTTGACGCTGTTTAGGTATTCCCACGAAAAACGTTCTTCGAAAAAGCGAATCGCATCTCTAATTTCTCTATAGTATCGTAGGATCGAGGTCCTTCCTGGAGTGCCAACGGTCTCTTTAGTCCAAGGAGCCAGATATGGTCCACCGAGCTCCTTTAACGCCGCCGTCAACACCGGGCTGGTTGCTCGGTTTCGGAAGACAAGGAAACGTTGCACTTTCAACTTTATGTCTAGGTTTACAAGTCCCAGCCCTCCCTTCTGCTTGCTGATAAAGAGATTGTTTCTACGCATCCTTTCAAACCCAGAGCCCCACACAAACGTTGCACAAAACCGATGCACTTTTTGCACATCGAGTTGCCTACATGGAACAGCTTGCGCCGAATACCAGACAGTGGAAAAAAATACTGTGTTACTAATAACCGCTTTGTTCAGTAGCGGCACGTATCTGCCCTGCCATTCTGGGAGTTTGGCCCTCAGTGTGCTCAGGTGAATGCCATCCAGTCCGGTCCTTAGCTGCTCTGTGCCCAGCCCAACGCCAAGATAGTTGGAAATGGATGTGGACCACATGATGCCCAAGAATTGTTTTGGCTTGGATGCCCACGGCCCCAGCCAGGCTCCAACAGACTTTTTGGGGTTAATTTCAGCTCCAGAAACGTCGCTAAACTGCCTTACAAGTTCTACGGCCCGCACTATATCTTTCTGATTTTGACCAATTAGGGTGACGTCATCCGCGTAAGCCAGCAACCGTACTGACGTTGCACCCAGGCTTGCGCCTTTTATGATGTGGTCATTCAAGATTGCCTTACACATCGGTTCTAGATAGATAGCAAAAAGTATGGGCGACATTGGGCATCCTTGGCGTACCGACGACTTCACGGGAATGGAGCGTGACTTGCGTCCATTGATAAGGATCCGTGTGCTTATGTCCCTGTAACAGATTTTGATGAAATTGACCAGAAATTGTCCGGTTCCGCAGTGCTCTAATAATGAAAATAAGAAGGAGTGACACACTTTGTCAAACGCTTTTTTAAATCTATTTGTAGGACAGCCGTGGGACGTTGCATCGCTTCTGCCGTTTCCGCTATAATCCTCATTGTATGCAGATTAGTGAATATCGATCTATTTTTGAAACCATACGTTTGATGATTTCCAACAATGGTATGGAATGCAACTTCAAGGCGTTTTGATATAATTTTTGCTAGGATCTTATAATCCGTTGTCAGAAGGCTTATTGGTCGAAAGTCTTCGCTGCTTCTGATTGACCCATCGCTTTTCCGCTTTGGAATTAGTACCGTTGTTGCCTGTCGCATTGAAGGTGGAAGGAGGTTTCGATTATATATATCCGCATACACTTTCGTTAAAACTGGCACTAGTTCCGATGAAAACATTTTGTAGAAAGCTGCGCCAAGCCCATCGACCCCGGGTGACTTCCTTGGTGCCAGATCCTTAATTGCACATTGTACCTCCGCCTCGCTGATGGGCCCGTTAAGGCACTCCACCAGTTTCTCCGGTACCTTGGGCATAACTGCTAGCACTTCCTTCATTGCTTGTCTGTTCGGAGATTTTAGTTCACCTAACATTTTACTAAAAAAGGCGACTAACTCTAATTCTATTTCTTCGGGTTTCGAGAGTATGTTTTCTCCGCTCTGAAGTTCCTGGATGTTGTTGCGGCACGCGCGCTCACGTTCGCGCGTTTTAAATATCTTTGTGGGGTCTTCTGACCGTTCGAGCGTGCGTAACCTTGACCTCACCATTGCCCCTCGATATTCTTCCTCTAGTTGTTTCAGCAGTTGGGCCTTGCATTCTTGAATGTCAGCCGTAAACAAGCCAGGCGTTAAATTCTCTTCTCGTATTAAAGTTTGCAATGTCTTCATCAGGTTTCTTTTAGCGGATTTCCTTTCCATAGATTTTTTCTGGCAGAAGGCGATTGCGCACTTCTTTATTTCTTCTTTCAGCAGCTCCCAGTGCTCAGCGTTCACTTCATGACTTTTCGCTTTCTCTGTGATAAGCCTTTTTAACTCTTGTTGAAGCTCCTCCTCCTCAAGCGCGCTTTCGTTTAGTTTCCACGTTTTCCAGGATGAATCGCGGTTTTGCTTTTTCTTTGCCTTCCCTATCTGCGCCGTAACAAGAGCGTGATCTGAAAAAGCTACTGGTAAAACGTTATAGGCTATCGTATTTGCCGCCAAGCAACTCGAAGCATATATGCGATCTAGTCGCGAGTGACATTCCCCTTGCCAATGAGTGTATCCGGGAGATGGTGCTTGTACAAATTCAGTTACGTCTTGCAAATCAAAATCTCTAAGTAGCTTCTTAAGTTCTGCTATGCTGGAGTCCTGTCGAAGTCCCTTTGACGAATCTTTGGCCCGAGTCACGCAATTGAAATCACCCCCCAGTAGTGTGTGTGCCGGGGTGTTTATATATTGTCGGAGCTGATTAAAAAACCCTTTTCTTTCTGTCGGTTGGTTTGGCGCATGCGCTGCGATTATCCGAATAGCTTCATTATTGTATAGCACATCTACAGCGCAAATTCTTCCACTTCGGTCCGTCTCCCATTCAGGGAATACTGTAATGCCGCTTTTCTTTTTAATTAGTACGGCTGTCCCCGCACTATGTGAAATGGCGTTGACATACCGGAGTTCAAAGTGGTTTTCGAAAAATTGGACGGCCTGATTAACATGCTGAGCGGTTAATTTAGTTTCTTGCAGCAGTGCGACGTGAACTCTTTCTGCTAAGAGGGTGTTCAATAACCACTGTTGTCTCTTTCTTGCAATTAAGCTAACGCAATTAAAAGTAACTATTTTTAAATAGAACACCGTGGGTTAATGCAAGTACTCTTTTCGCCGCACTCATAGCAAGGGGGTCATGCATCGAACGAGAAGAAATGCGCCAGAAAGCATCACAGTGCATGCAAGAACCTACGAAAAGTCCTTTTGCCGACGAGCTTCAGGCGGGATCCGGGTCTTTGGGTCGTATCGAAAATTCCGCTGGCTGACTGGTTTCCATTTAAGGCGCTGGTCCGGTAGCACTGGTCCGTCTTCGTCCGTGCTGGCCCAGTCTTCACAGCTCATGAACTCCGGAACAGCCGTGCCAGTGTCTTTCGGTGCAGCTTGCATCGGCTTGACTTCTGTGCTCTGGCCCTGGCTGGTGGGGCGGTCCTCCTGGCGGTTTGAAGCAGTCTTCGAAGATGCGTTGACTTCTGCACTGCTGTTCGTGGTGTCTTCCTTTGCAGGAGCGGTAGACACCGGGGAGGCCGAGGGAGTGGCAGGCGGAGAGGGGGTGGTGTCCTTTGCAGCTTCCGCTCCCAAGGGGCACAACACGTCAGTGTTGCTACTGGCCGGCAAGCTTCCACCTGCCGCGACTTCAGCTTCTTCCTCATCCATAATGTCTTCGAATTCATCCTTTCCGGTCGCACCTTCTGTGACTGTGGCGTAGCTCTTGACGCAGTCTTCCTTTTCGTGACCAAAGCGCCGACACAGTTCGCAGCGGGGGACTTTGCACTCACGTCGAACGTGTCCTGTCCTTCGGCAACGCAAGCACATTGGTGCGCGCCCCGGGGCGATGACTAGAACTGAGCCGTGCGGCATGCGCAGTTGGTGCGGCAGCCTTTCTAAGGTCACGCTGTCCTTGAGCTTCAGACGCACCGCTCTAGTAGTAGACTCCACGCCTTGGAAGCCATCTTCATGCCAGCTTTCACGAACAACACCTTGAACGGTTCCGTAAGGCTCAAGAGCCCTCCGGATTCCGTCATCAGGGACGTCACACGGCACCCAGTGCAGTTTTAAGCGTACCTCAGCCTTGTTGGGGTCCAGCACGAGGCACCTCTTGCCCTTGACTACCAGTTCTTTTGCGTCCTGGATCTTCTGCTTGGATGCCAGTGAACGGAAGGTAGCAATCCAAACATGGTTCATCTGGTAGGAACCAAATGCCTTGAGGTCTTGCAAGACCCCGACGCTCTGAAGCCCTGGTTTGAAATCGCCAATCTTGTACGGCCTTCCCGAGACATCGCAGTGCAGAAAAATGCTGTTGTGCATGATGATACCTGTTGGCAGGGGCGGCAGTACAATCCGATAATCCTGAGGAACATCAGATGTCTCAAAACCGCGGCCCGATAAGGCCGTTATCTCAGCTCCCGCGGAGCCAGCCATTCGTGCGTCCGTACTCGACGAGTGCCGGAAACAGAATCCGGTAATCATTCGGCCACGCACGCGATCGCTCGGCGAAGCCCGTGGCAATAATATACTCAACCTCAGTCGTTAATTAAAAAATCCAAGCATGAGTACTGTAACGTTTGAATGAACAACTTCCTTCTTAATGATCCAGCTAAATGTTGGAGTCATTTGCAGGGCCCTAGACAACACGTAACCATTTTGAGAACTGTGCGAGAGAAATAGTGTTCAAATCATTAATTGCTAAAACATTCAATAATTCTTTCTCATCAGCATTTACGACTAACAACTAAAGTTTACAAGAATATACACAAAATTCAATAGGAGCACTGGATGTCCAGGAGTCACAGGAACGAGTTTTTGAAGCACTTCCAAATTTTAAAACAAAAAAAGTCAAGCGGTCCAGACAGTGATCCTAACATAATCTTGCAAATGACCGGGACAGTTTACCCGAGAGTGTAATGAATGCAACCACCACGTCATCATTAGCTTTAATCATAAAACAGCTTTCTTCGAAGTGACTGCCGATTGTTTTATCGTGTATTTCTTGTTCTGTCGTTTTTTGTTAGTACGTTATGCTCGAGAGATGGGTGTTATAAGCGAATCATTGTTGGTATTTTCTTGTGTCAAAATCGAACTGTGCGATTTGTCATGTATCGCTTAGTTTGCATTACGTTATCCTACCCCTACCTTGGCAGCCAAATGGCGGATGACACTATGACAATATAGATAAATCAATAAATTTAGCGCATTAACCTCTTGTGGTGTTCATGTGATGGGGGCAGCAATGTGGGAAGGGGGTGGGAGCTAGTAAACAATTTGCAATACAAAAGTAACCAACCCCCCCCCCCCCCTTAACTCCCCCCACACGGATGTTTCGAACTTTTGCTGCGGCTGCCACCCAAACCCCCAGGCCCACATACCCCCGGTGTTTGGCACTTTCGGGGAAAAGTATTCACCCCTACAAAAAAGAAAAAAAAATAGTGCTAACCTGGAGTGGCTTAGCCAGAAATGTTTTTCGGGAGGGCTGATGCGCCTGGGATGTCCCTGACTTGGAATGGAGGGAGGGGGGGGGGAGGGGGAGTCAAACCCTTCCCTCTTTTTTCCCCACACTGATCGTCTGTGTTCTCTTCTCCGAGATTCCCGAGGATCGAGTACCGTGTAAATTGCACCCAAATGCTCAACCCAATAATAGTATCTTCTTTTCAAAAATAAAAACAAAAACATTTGTGTGGAATGTTTAACTCCGAAACACAGGCCTCCGTTCAGTTTAACGCGGCAGAACCACTTATATTTTCATAGACTCGTCGAGGCTGCCAACACGCCAGTGCCAAGACACAAAGCTGAGAACTTCTAAACCACTTCGTTCAAAATTTCCCGCGATAAAATCGCACTTCACGCGGAGTGCGGATAGGAAACGTCCAACGCACTCCGCACTAACCGGTACTCACCGTACCAAGGTCTTCGTACCTTCGGTACCTCCTCACGCAATCCGCGCTTGCGCACTTGGGGCGCGGAGAAGAATCCAACACTATCCGCACTCGGAGTGCGGATAAGAATCCAAAATTATTCGCACTCGGAGTGAGGATGAGAATCCACCACGTTGTTCCCAAAGAAGAGAGCAACACCAACGGCTGTTACTACCAATTCTGCTGAGGGTCACCCTCCCCCCCCCCCCCTAACCACACACAAACAAAAAACAAACAAAAATTGGTGCAGATAAAACTTGGAGGGCGCTTAAGCTTCGCCTTTACGAGTGGAACACTATAGCGTTATCGGGCCCCGTTCGCATCGCCTTCTTATTCGCCGTGCAAGCGTGCCTTGCGTGGCCTAGTCAGTAGCGTGTCTGGTACCAACCGAAGGGTCGTGGGTTTGAATCCCACCTCAAATTCTTCAATTTTTTTCTTCAAGGCAATTGAATTACTTTACAAAGTGAAATAATTTGAGACATGCGGCGACCTTTTTTTCGCATTGCACGTCATGTTTTAATCATTTAATTCCACGCGTGACATCATGTTTCACGTGAGCATTGTCGGTTGTTTGAAATTCCGCGCGAGGTCCAATGGCTGCGGCGTCATGACCCTATCCACCAATCAGGATTTTCTCGTCACGCCACCGACATCGGCTTTTTTGTGACACGAGCTCCTTAAAACCATCGAATTAAAAAAACGTTTCCTCACAAACCACGAATATTTCTATTAAGGGAAACTCTTATTCGGGGTTTTTCGGTTTCCTCCGATTACAAGAAAACCACTTCGGGGATTATTTATCGGGGTCTATCGGTATATACCGAAGCCACGGAAATCTACTTATAGGTTCTGTATAAGACAATGGCAAGCTCTGAAATTTTAGCATATGGTTGTGACCTCTAGAGCTACATGTGCCCCGAGGCTGAGCGGTCGGCAATCCGTAATTCTTTCGTTATTATTATTATTCTTTTGTGGGGGAAACATTGAATGTATTCTTCCGAGTAATTTTATTTGAATGCTTACTATGAATGCCTCAGCCGCCTGAACAAACTCGGGTGGTTCATGCATCTCAACGTGAACTGGGCTGGACTGAAAGAAAGGTATGTTGGACGTCGTCAAAATCATACGCGTTTTCATTTTTGTTTTTGTTCTGAAAAATTTAATTGAAGGGCACAAACCTCATTTAGCAATTTCATCCTTCCGCAATTCGCCAACTGAAATGGTGAAATTGGAGTTAAAACAAGGCATGTCTTATAGCGAGATTCGATCGACAGACTAAAATACAATCAATATAATGTTGGTTTCGTTAAACGTCACCCCAACAATGCTCGGTCAAAGTAGTTTTTTTTTTTTCGGGCTAAATTTAGGGTTACAAATAGATAATAGCATACCAGGCTTGCAGAAAGCCATTTTGAATTTCGTTTCCATGCAGATTTAAAAGCGGCTTCATGTCCACGTAGGCTGTGCGACACTGTTAGTACTGTGGAGGTACGAACAAAGGGAGGCGGCATAGCGGCCCAGGCCGCCAAACGAGCAACTCCGGAATGAAGCTGGAAGCCGAGGGCGCGGTCGGTGGGGAGGCCCCCAAAGGTGACCAGAAAAGATGTTGGCGCCAAGTCAGCTGCCCTTTCAGTCCAACAGCGTCGTTTGGTTTTGTTCGTTTTTGGTCAGTCTTGGGTGAATGTCGCTCGAAACCTGAGGTGACCTCGCCACGCTTCACCTCTGGTGGCGTCATGTCGACTCCAGAAGCTACCTAACTCCATGGTTAGTGCGAACGCGACTACAGCGCTCTTTCGGATTTTACCTTGTTTTGTGTAATAGTAATATCACTATTCTTGTTGATTGCAACAGTGTCACGCCCACAAACATACAATTGATTTTGCGGGCATGTGGAATTTATGCACTCGTTTATTGTGCAATAAACATACTTCCAGTTTTGCTAGTTCTTCTACTTCGAAATTGTGTTGTCGGAACATCAGTATCTACCTGTATATTAGTTCCCCAAATTAGCACCTTTCGCAACACTCATAGTCTCCATTGAAGCGTTTCGATTCTGAAAACAAAACTAAAAACTGCAATTGAATTTTTGCGTTAGAGTGTCGCGCTTGTACACTGACACTTGGAACAAAAATAATTGATAAATTATTTTTTTAAGCATCGAGCATTTATTTGTCACGAATAAATGACCTTTGGGCATGACACTGCATCGGGAATGGAACGCGCATGCATATTCCTGCTTTAGGTACTACTTCGAACCATCTTCAGCGAAGGCGTGGATGCTGGACTGCCACGCACGGACATCATCGGTCTGAGGCCTGCCTCGAGCGGACAAGCGTCGGCGAAAACAACTCGTATGACGCCGGACCTGGAGGATTTCTCTTACTTCAGCGGGCAACAGCTATCATCAACCACGAACGCCACCGCCATCACAGCTGGACTACAGAAGCTCGCCCACTTCAAGCTATCTTTGGGGCATGCCACTGCATTGCGAATTGAACGCTCATCCATATTCCTGCTACAGGTTGGCTATTTGGAGTTTGCTGCTTGCTATCGTGCAAATGACTACTGTCTGTTAGCAGTGTCGTGCCCCGACAACTGGCTTGAACCTTTCCGGCGTGCTCGTTTCTTGCGTGAGGGCTTGTTACCCGCGGGACTGACGGGTACTATGTTGCTCATGTGCGATGACGTAGAAGCAAATTCCAAGGCCGGATGACCCACCCACTGTCTCCATTTCAAACTCTGACGTCATCTTGACAACGGTGCTTGCCACAATTCAAAGGATTGAACAAGATTAGTATAGTATTCTCTCAGAAATAAAAGAACTCAGAGAGATGCAAAACAAGATGGACGAAAGCATGCAGAGCTGTACTCAAGGGAAGTGGCGCTGGAAACAAAAACTTGTAACGCATCTCACGTTCAAAATGATGGTGTTTCAAGCGAATCCATTTCCATCGTTCATGAAAAGCTTACTGATGTTATCACCCGATGTGACGACGCAGAACAAACTAAGGCGACGTAATTTATTGTTTTTCGGTTTTTGCCGAAAAACAATGCTTCTTTTTTAGATGTAAATTATACCGTAAAGTACAACTTAATTGCATCAACTTTTCTCGAATCACTAGTCCCTAATATGATACCTCTTTGTACGCTGTATGTAAAATGCTGTACATAGTTTTTCCTCACTTTTAGTGTGTGTCCGATTTCTCTAGTTGTCAGTGACCTCATCTAAATAAAAATATATGAAAGATCTGTGTTAGTTTTCTGAAACTGGAAGTCAGAGTCACTTCTCGTATAGGGCACTGCTAAATGTAGGTTTTGAAAAAGGACCCTACTTTGGGGAGTTGTGTCTTCTTTATAGATTAATGCAACATGCGTTTAGTATATATGAATGCCGAAGTAAAGTATGACAGATACCCAAATTAAAAAAAAAATAGAAGGTGGTGTTTCTTTTTTTATTTGCATCGGAATTATTCGTTGTTTAAGTTTTTCCCATATTTGCCTAAATATATCCCGACTATCGTATCATTCAGATACCTTATTTATTTTTTAATAATAGCCATATATAAATAAATACTACCTGCAAATTACATGATAATGATTAAATTATTTTATGAGATACAGACCTCCAAATGTTGCCATTTGTCGTTCGAGAAAGTATGTTTGGCAATTTTTAGAGAAATAAAGAAAATTAAAAAAAATATTATTACTCTATATTATAAGCAAGCTTTACCCATAGCTTGTTTAAAAAAAAGTATTAGAATTCTTCTAACTTTATCCTTTTAGCTATTCACTTTCAAACGTGCCCCCCCCCTCCCTCAGTGCGTGTGAATGCAACTGTCCACCTCTTCATGCCTTACGATTTTTCCTGTCCCCAAATTTTTTTCCTGGTCAAAACTAAGTGTAGATTCGTTTATACCAGACACTAGACAATGGCGTATAAAAACATCAGTTGATTTAAAAAATGTCGAGCAGCCACTCTTCGGTCGATCTTATCTGAAGTCAGCCAGTTATCAAGTGGTGTGTTGACGATTTTTTAATCTGCGTGTTTGAGGGACCGGATGTGTTCAGTTGGATTTCCTTTATAAAGGATCAAGCTCCGGAACTCACCTTCACCACTGCAATTTGCACTTCTGGTTGTGTTCAGTTTTTATATTAAACATTTTTCCAATCTCAAGAAGTGTGCTGGAGCTATGTCAAAGATGCCCCGAAACCGGTGATGCCATTTCGAAGTTGCCACCCGAAAACAGTGAAAAGAAGAGTGGCATGCTCTGTCATCAAAAATGCTGTGGGCAAGTCTTGTTTTCACTATGTTCATAAGAGTGTTACTTTTTAAATGTCATGACTGATTGCTTCACGTTATAGATCGTCTCTCCTGCTGAGTGTGTTGAGGAATGTTTTTTTTAATGTCTGTTCCTTCACAAGAGGTTCCCCGCAAGAAACCTGAGAAGTAGGTGTGCTTCTTTTTTCCACCTCTTTTCTCACACCCTCAAGGCCTTGGCAGAGAGCCACGGTGAAAACGTTGATCTCAAAAATGATTTTATTTCTTCTACATCGGGCTCTTCTCCTTTCATCTCTGCTGCGCGCTTGTCTGTGTTCTGTGTTCCTTCCCTGTTTGTCCTCGTCTCTTTGTGCGCGTTTTTTAACCATGTTCAACGTTTACCAACTCGCCCAGCTTACTACTCTTCTAAGCTCACTCCTTTTTCGGGGAACAAGCATGGTTGCCAAAAAATCATAGAGATCCGTTAACTAATTGTGAGATTGCAGTAGTGTATGAAATTCCTTTTGCATGTGGGTTTTCGTATGTAGTGTGGGATTTGCCCTTTGGGGCTACCACTTAGAAACACAGAAGGTTCCTTGGGTCCGGATAAAGACGTGTTTATGGACTCAAATGTCACACGCTTGCCCGAGGGCTAACAATGTTGGAGATGACGGCACTGTCTCTTTTGACAGGATCGCCAGTCGGAGTCCGAGCTGCCACAATTGACAGTATCACGGAGGGGGAGGATCAGATAAAGAATAGGAAGGCTCCGTCAAGCAGAGCCTCCCCCAGCGAGTGTCCTGCTCGTTGGATTAGGGCCGTCTTATATAGCCTGCGGGAATGGACGCGCCCGGGGTGGGTCGGATGTAGGTTGGCTCCTCGGAGGGGCGGACGCGTCCAAGTCATGATCCCGAGGGGTGTGCCTTCGGCAAATCACCCGAGAAGGACGAGGTAAAGCCGCCCACCAGGGAATACAGCTTCGCCCTCGCATTCGGGACGCGCCCCCACGTGGCGACGTCCCACGGCCTGCCTGAACTAGGCCTAGATAGAAATGCGGGGAACACGTTGTTCCCACAGTAGGTCAGACTGGCCGCTGCCTTAACGACCGGCTTTTAGAACACAAAAGAGAGGTTAACTACTGTTCGCTTAATTCTGAAATTGTAGACCATCTTAATGAGTACAATAATTGTTACCCTGGCTGGGCTGAGACGACTGTTGTCAGCACACAAGAAATAGATCCATTTACGAGGGTAATTAAGGAGACACTTAGGATTACCAGCGCCGGAAATTGTATTAGTAGGCCCTCTTTGACTTTGAATGAGGAGACACAGACGTTCTTGTCTCTCTAGTCTATTTCTTTGTCCAGTGGGATGATTTCTTATAATTCTCTTCTTCATATTTGCTTATCACGAAAATGTACCAAACAGTTGTTTGGGAGCTTTATTTATTTCTCTTTGCTTGTTTTTGTAAATATAGATTATTTTTCTTTGTTTCACCCTTTTGTTTTACCTCTCTTGATTTCGTGCACGATCCCAGTCGAACGTGACAGTGGAGTTTATCTTTGAACCGACGACATTTTCGAAGAGGGTGAGGCTGGTTTTTAAGGGACACTGTTTATTAGGGTCTTCCGTCCTTTTCGTTGTGGATAACGTAGGCTGTTCAACGGTTTCTAAAGTCACGTCGGTCACATGGACTGAGATAGGCGTATTGCTGAAGCTCGTTGTTGCCGCTCTCTCATTCTTTGAAGAACCAATTATGGCGCTTACCGTCGTACGGAAAGGAGAACTTGAACTAAAGTGGAGAATCGGGCGAGTTGGTTCATGACATAAAATTCAAAAGCGCTAACAAAGACGAGGAAAAAAGTAGGAAGGCGAACAGGACGAGCGCTTACTCTAGGAAGGAGAACCTGGCTCGTTCCTCACCCCCGCCTGGTCCCGGACAAACTTCTAGAAGAATGAAAAGGGTAGAAAGGCGTCGTTGTGAACCGCCTTGTTCCTCGAGTCTCTTGATATCCACATATCTTACAAACGGTGTAGCATATTCTCCAGGATTGTGTTCACCCCACTTGCCGTGTCAGAGTTAGCTTAGGCCCGTTAGGAGGGGATCGGCTTTTTCTGCCTCCAGTTCCAATAGTAGGCCTCCCACTTCCGGTAACTTGGGATGTTTCTTGTCGGACAGCTTGGGAAAATTTCCGATCCTCTTGAAGAGTGCGTCTTCAATTGGTTCCGGTAAATATGCATACTTCCAGCCTTTCCTAGACTATCTTCAAACGAGTCGAAAGGCTGTCGACGTATACCGACCGCAAACGTTTTGCGTAATTGGACGATTCGGTGCCCGGCAACTTCACAAGAAGTTCGAGCTCTTTGATTGGCGGTGAACTCATGGGCCGGCACCATTGCCTTAAACGTGGCTCTCCATGCCCTGTAATTCTCTACATGGTCGTCAAACTTGGCAAGTCCTGTGCTGACCAACTCTCAGCGAACAAAATACTTCTACATTCCAGTCAATTCTGAGGTAGTCACCTGCTCCGCCGGTCAGGGATGCGGGGCGTTGTGGACGACAGCGTGATCCAGCAGGCAGTTTAAGTTACGTTGAGCGCGAACTTTGAATGCTTCAGGGACAGTACGATTAAAGTGGTGCCCCCGGCCGTGCTGTAGAGCGGCTCCTTCCAGAATTTCCACCCACCGCTCCGCAGCAGCGCCTTCCTTTTCCAGTACTAAAACTTGTAACTAGACGTCATGCTTGACTTTTTACGCACACTAGCTGCAGCAGCACCTTTGTTCTGTTCTTCGAGTGTTGCTCTCTCAAGCTTCAAGGCTGTCTTCTTCCCTTCAAAGGACGCACGCGTGCACCCAACTACGGTTTCGTCCCTTGCCCTTGCAACAGCGATGCTCGACGTGGTAGAAATCGAGTATTCAGTGTGTGCTGACTTCCTTGAGTGCTCCGAGGGGTGAGTTGTGAGCGTGATTGCGTATTCTGAGGCTTCTAGAGGCGAGTTGGAGAGAGCATCCAGCCAGTGGTTCCGCGGCATCTCTGGCATTGTCGCTTGCAGTAGCAGTGCATGCTGCACTCTCTGCCCTGGCGAAGACAACCGCAACACCTGCTGCAGTTGCCTCGGCATCAACCAGTCGCAGTCAACGTACATTGGCCAGCAGCCGCGCCTTTATCCTGCGACTCTTCACCGATTGCTTGCTGGGACCAGTCCTTGTGCAGAACCGAAGCGGTAAGATTTAGCACGCCAGAAAGCCCAGCCCGGCGAACGTTTTTGTTTTGATTTTATTACTTTTCCGGTTCTGCAGCCGGCGTGGGTCCTGCTGCTCCTCGGGTAGTGTAACGAGAGGATGTTCAAAATTGAAAACTGCTTTACCTAGATGTATTTAAAAAAAGAAAGACGTTCGCAATTCCCTGTAATTCCGAATTAGAGCGCTGCTCTTGAGGAGGAGGAGGGGAGGGTACGGAGAGGAGGGTATGCCCCTCGTCATCCTCCTCCCTCCTCCTCCCCTCTTTCTCCCCCTCCTCCCTCCTCCTCTCAATCACCTCCCTCCTCCTCCCTCCCTCCCTCCTCCCTCGTGACCCTAATCACCTTCGTGACGTCACTCGTGAAAGCCTCGTGAAGGTCGTGACCTTCACAAGTGACATTCGTGATGTCACTCGTGACGTCACGCGTGGTGCATTATGGGACGTTTTCCATAATGACGTCACAACCTTCGTGACGTCACTCTTGACGATACACGTGACGTCAAATGTAACATATTTATGGGAAACGTCCCTTAATGCACCACGCGGTTACGCCAACGGCGACGGCGATGCCGCTCAAGCCGAAAACAGGCGCCTGAGAGCTGCTTTCTAAAACCATTAAATCCGTAAGCAAAGACACAGTTGTCTGGAGCCGCACTCGGCCCTCGAGCCCGGCAAGGTGCCAGACGGCAAAAAGTGGTGTTCTTGTGCCACATTTCCTTAACTCCGGCAAGGTGCCAAACACTAGCGATAAATGATAACACTTTGAAGAAGACATCTGGTAACGGCACCTTGACCGTCCCAAAGAAGCGCGTTATCGCTGATTTTATACAAGTGGTACTTTCAGAAATGTTCCGAACCTCAACACTCAATGACAGCCGCAAATGGGCTGGAAATTTCCAGAAAAGCTACAAAATAATAAAGAGGAAAATCCGGGCAAGGATTTTTCGAACTTCACTCATCAACGTGGCAGCCGCGCGTGTTGCCGACTCCGCAATTTACGCGGCAATATTTAGAGCAAGTGTTGTGCGGTCGACAATTAATACTTATTTTTTTCCGTAATCACAGCGGGTTTTTACATGCTTGGGAGAAGAGCATGTTGGTTCGAGTCAAGGATGATGAAAGCATAAGACAATTAAAACTGGGACAACACAACACATCTTTCATGTCCTGCGACGTGAAAGATGTGTTGTGTTGTCCTAGTTTTAATTGTTTTATTCTTTCTTCATCCTTGAGGTTTTTACAGCACAATTAAACAAATTCATTCGCCAGAGGTATTTACCTTTCGACATAGGCGCGTATTAGAGTAGTCGTCATAGTAACACAAGACGTATATCTAAATATGTTATACTCAGCTTCCTGGTACTCAGGGTGCAAAGTTCCTGTCAGTAGGCGCATTAGAAAAAATATTGAATGGGTATTTTCCTTTGTTAAAGGTATCTATTTGTACATGCTACTCGACTCAAACTGAAAATATGTTGCGTTCACACTACTTACTTCTTCCGTGGTGTTGACCAGACGTCTGCATTTCGTATATTCGTTGCAGTAAAAGTTAAGTCTCTGCAAACAAGGCACAAAAATGACTTTTTGGAATTTATTTTAATCAATTCCCGACAACTAATATCTGTATAAACTACACTCCCCTTTTGTCAGTTTAGACTCAGTATAAGTAATAATATTATTTTCAGGGCTTTTAGCAAGAGCTGGAATGATTACTATGGTCCTTAAAGTATAGACTCAAAAATGCGGTACCAAGCCTTTCATTTATATTTCAAGAAACAAAAAAACTGAAAAAGAAAAATTCTTAGACAAAAAAACTAACAATCTCATTTGCTCATCTCATTCTACCCCAAAAATGATTAGCTAAGAGCGGCTAGCACGAATAAAAACGACACTTATAACGACTATGCAGCAGTATATATAAGACTCGGCGATATATGGCGGCCTAGAAGAGGAAGTGCGACGGTCAGTTGGGCTATAGCGGTCTAGCGAGTCGGGCCCCCGATCGGAACATAATCTGTTTGCAAGAAGCAGCGCCACCTAAGTGTGAAGTAGCGCGACCTTCGTTTAGGTACATGCCGTGCGTAATCCAACACCACTAAATAACCCAATGTATAAAAATTTGGTGTGAGTGCATCGTCTTCCTGGGCCCCGCAAAATGCATCCACAAATGACGCGCTGGCCAATTTTTCTGGTCGATACTTATCCGCTTTTTCGCACCGTCACGACTAGACACTTTGATGTACCACCGTCCTTCCAACACCGTCCAAGTTTTTTCCCGAAATGTACTTGTTTTGTGGGTTTCGACGACGCCCAGCAAGCCTCCCATTGGAGCCATATGTTTTTTTTCTAACCAACCAGTGAATTAACAAATTTTAGGTAACCTATTGCGATGAACAGCCCCCTATAGTATGTTCACCTGGACGTATAATGTACCTGGACACACCGAATTCGTGTAGATTGCACGGCCTTTTTGAAACATCTTGTGTAAAAAAACGCCCTTTATATCCAGCCAAAGTCTGGGAAGATTTGTCACAATCTAAGGAATGTTCTAGAATAAATCAGAATTTTCTGCAGCTGCATCTGGTGTGTTGAATTGTTCGAAAATAATAATGCCAGAAATACTCCTTTCGATGTGTCGAATTATTTGGGCGCTCAAATACTATGAAGTCGGAAATCCAACTAGATCATATGACAAATCACTTCGCACCACTATATAGCGAACAACGAGAGCGCGGCCGCAACTAGCGCCTCATTTGCGCAGGATCACGCACAAAGGAACCTCAAGACCAAACCTCACCCTCGCGGCAGCAGATTTCACAGCGGTGCATACTCGTGAATACACGACGTATACACGATTCAATATCGGATCTCAAATATTTGGACACCCTAAAAATAAAATATAACTAATTTGAAAAATTGTTTATAACTGATTCGAGCAATCAAAGGATTCGTAGCTACTATAGCCTCAGATAATACTTCGGCTTTTCATTCAATTATACACTCTTCGAGGCAACTCGTTGCGTTTAAACATGTACTGCAGTAACTGACAATGTGAGAAGAGCTGCGAGGGGCTTCAGTTGTCCCGCCCACAGCACCAGCTTCCTACCTTCTGCAACGCTTTGGCGTCTGCGCCCCTCAAGTTCGAGAGCGCAGTCAAAGCACGGTCAAAAGCAATGCGCACGTGGCGTGCTTCAGGTCAGGGGTTTTAAAGACACGCCCCCGCCGTTCACACTCTGTGCGGGACTACAGAGAATTCGATTGTGAGGAAGGTACCTCGCGCATGTCGAGGGAGAAGGTATTACCGAATAACCAGAAAAACGACCACTTTTTGCATATCCAACTAGCCCACCTTAATATTTTAGCACTTTTTGCAGTCCTTCGCAGATTACGATTTCGTTCAGGTTTATAACTCCTGCGAAAATGCAGTGGCGGTTTCAAATTTAATTTTGCAAAGCATAACAAGAGGGAAAGACACTTACCTTTTCAATATCGCCCATCGACAGGACACTGACTACCTGGCGGATTTCACTTTTACAGCCACGTACCACCGTGCCAAAGACGGTCTTAGCCTTAAACAGATCTCTTCCAGACACTGTAATCCACCAAAAAGTACAACCACTGGTTTTCAGCAAAGGCACTGCGAGAGGAGTACAACTTAAGCGCGTACTGGATTTAAACAAAATAATATCCCCTTTCCTAAACGTCTTAGAAGTACCGTATTGTTCGCGTATAAGTTGCGGGCTTGAGTAGTTGGTACAATATACTAGGATTAACTTAAGATAT
Organism: Ixodes ricinus; assembly: GCA_037355805.1. NCBI lineage: Eukaryota > Metazoa > Arthropoda > Arachnida > Ixodida > Ixodidae > Ixodes > Ixodes ricinus. The sequence goes on from JAZHYW010005342.1 coordinate 17,670, forward strand.
GAAAATGTGAAAGTGCAGAGATTTCGCTGGACTTCCATTCTACCATCGGCGTCTTAACGTACCTTGGATTTGTATATAGATTGATCTAGCCTGGCTGGTGGCTAGACTTTACTTCATAGACTAACTATGAAATGTAGTGTTTCCTGCGCCTCTCTTCAATCGACCTCAAACTAATCTTGTCACCACAATATTAGGTAAAGTTTCCAAAAGCGAATTTTCTGCCTACGTAATTCTGGGTATCCAGTTGGTCTCCAAGTATGCGTGTTTGAAAGCTTCTGCACGAAACTGAAGCGCAAATCAGCCCACACAGAGGGAACAGAGAAAACAAAAACTAATCTGAAAAGAGCAGTAGTACCGTACATTCGTAGTATAACCCACAATTTAAAAAGATATCCCCGAGGCTCGACACTATGGTCCTGTCGTCTCCTCCGCACAAGGCACATTCTATGTGCCGCAAAGTTAACTGAAACATCAACCAAAAGAGAATGTGAAACTTTTCTCAGAAGATACATTAAGCCCCGTGTGACACAGGGGTTGTTTATCACATTCCCCTATCGTGCGGCAAATGTTACATTGGTCAAACTGGCTGGTGCTTAAATCGGAGGACAAAAAAGATGCAGCATCTTTCAAGGGACATATAGCAGGACATTTACCAGAGCATTGCCGCGTGTGTAAATACAGTGCAGCTATCAGCAGCATCACCATTCTTAAAAGAAAAAGAAAGCCTCTATGCACGAGGAATACTTGAATCGAACTATGCCCATCCAACAAAACAAAGTAGCATGCTTCAACATGCCTTTTATCAACCTAAACACAAAAAAACAATATCTACGGTATTTCGGTCTAATAATTAAGAAGAACATAAACAGTAAAGCTACACAAAGAAATATTGAACCACAGTTGATAGTCCAGCAATATCTCTGTCTCTGTTTCTATATCTGTACTTTATTATTTCCCTCTCTTAGGTTGAAGTTGACCCTATCCTAATATGCTGCGGCTTGTCTTTTCACACTTCTGTGCTTATGCATGCTTATGCAGTGGTGCCAGTTATAAACAAATTATAGCCTTAACTGCGAAAATTTGCCAGACGAGTTATGTTTCTTTTTGAATTCGTTGACTAGAATATTAAAACTTGGTCCGTCTTGCGCATCTGTCGCGATCATATATAGTGTACATATGCGGGCTTTTGAATGCCTCGACGATCCCACAAATATAAATGTAAGTGTTATACAAACGTTAGACCTTTATATAACGAACTTTTTCTGAAAACAGCCGTTTTTAGGGGGGGGGGCGGCGACGTTTACGAAGGTGCGATCTATAGAGCGAAAACATAAGGTAAAAGACAACATTGCGTCCTACCTTCTCTGTTACATAAAGGTTCTCGTTTGATTAGCAGCTTTACACAGTATAATATAAATGTCTGGAAGTATGCGACTGCGATGACATTATGGCACTACAAAATGCCTGTACATATAACCTCGCTCATACCACGAGTGAAACCAAATCACTGCAACCAAGGGGGCGAGTTCAGCAAATGGTGAGGTGCAGAAATCGCTCTTATTTAGATGTATACGGTTACCACAGGTGCCTTGAGTATGTGATAGATCTCGTTCGCTTTCGTTCCTTCAGTAGAAAATAGACTTCAGCGTATCATCCTTCCTCTGATATCTGTCTCCTTCTCATAAAAGGAGGAAGCGTGGATTCGAAAATATATATTTTTGCTTATGACATCATTTTGATTAAGACACCAAGGAGAATGCAGCGTTTGAGACCCACGAGCATCACATGCTAGCCCTTACTTTCAACATATGTGACACTGTCTATGAACATAACAAAGAGCCTTTTGGTTTAGGTGTTCGTGTTAAACAATTGGCGTTGAAGAGGTAAGCACGGTCAGGGATTGAAAACGCATTATCAACACCTTCCTTGGTGTTTCAATCGATGGCCCAATGGTTTGTTGGCTGACTTCCTAAAGCTTCATAAAAATTATTCAAGACGACTGTACATTTTATGTATTATACTGTAAACATACAAATCGACATGTCCCATCGTTATGCTAAACCATTTCAAACAACATATGGGGCTATGTACTAGCTATGCAATCATGTAAGTTTATCAGAATAAATAAACTAGTAGGGGCATGAGTCAGCTAATTGTGATCAACATGTACGTTTGTATAGCACAGGCTCTAAATATATATTTCTATATTCTCTGTGGGAGTCAAGAAAGGAATGAAGAGATACGTAAAACACTGAACGAAACAAGAATTGTACAAAATGAAAGGTGGGTCTGTGTCGTTCCTTCTTCTAAAGTCGGTAACAAGTCAAGAACTGTGTAGAAGCCCCGCCCACAAGCTTAATATGCTCGTTTGAAGTGCCTTCGCTAAAATAGTTCTCTTGACACGCCGCTTTTCGTCTTCAAAACACGTCTATTAGATTACTACGTTATCCATTCAGGACACTTAAAGTGTTTCGGAAACTTTATTCTCAACGAAAAGTGTTCGTTATTAAATGAAAAAAAGTATTTTGATGTCTTGTCTTCTATCGGACTTCATGTCTAAAGTCCTCTCATCGAGATGTTGTAAATAAGACTTAAAAGTCATCCTTCTTCAAAAAAACAACAACAACAACATCAAAGAAGACTATTGTAGTTCTCTTAAATACTGAACATGTTGTGGATGTTCTTAGTCCAATAGGCCTCATGCACGCATTGTGTACATTTACTGGGTATTTAAACAGGGACTCACCACGGCTTTTAGGGCTTTGACAAATCCGCAACATTGTCCTCCGTCATGAATCCCAACGCGGTGATAGCGGAATGCGATTCACCGGATTCTTCCTGGTGCGGCCTCACCGCCTTCACCAAGACACCTCTACAAGGAACATAGGAGCGGCCGTATCTCGGCATCGGCGAACGGCAGTTGGGTTTGAACACTTGCGTTGAGTTGCGGTTCACGAAGCCCAGCCTTTCCGTGGTTGAGGTCTGCAAGGCTTTCGAAAAACTGCTTGTTGTCGGTGTAGAAACCGTACACGAAATCAGGAAGGAGGTGAAGGCAGCGGATGCGGCAAGTGGACAACTTGCGACACCCTCTCGGAAGATCCCAGCTTGTAGGAAAACGGCGGCATTACGCCAATTACTGTGACTTTGTGTTGTGTGCGCTAGGATTGTGCGTGCATTGTTTTTTCGACGGAACGAAATCCCCACTGTTAAAAATATAAAGACCGAGATCCGCGCAAGCCCTGAACTACCTCTGTTGCAAGTATGACTGTATACACTGGTTTCTGACGAAAGAGGAGAGTTGAAACTCGTTGATCATTGAGCGACCCGACATCGTCAAGTGGTAGCAGAGATAACTCCGCGACATCGCTGGTCCAAGCTGCAAGATGCTCGGTGTATTTTCAACCTGCACGAGACATGGGGAGTGGCAGGGCACATTGTCTTGATGGTGTGGGTTAACACGACCCTAACCTCATCCCATCAAGCCTTCATGCGTAGTCTCGCGATGGGTCTCAAGCACTGCAGCCCTCGGGGAAGGGCCAGCGCCTGATCGTTACGCAGATTGGCAGCGAGAACGGCTTTGTCTGTGGCTGCCTCGACGTTTTCCGTGGCAAGAAGAGTGCGATTTCCACAAGGAAATAGACTGAACCCGGTTCATGAAGTGATTCGAGCAAGTTCTAGAGAAATTACCGACGGGGAGTGTTGTCGTGAACCATGGACCTTACCATCCCCGGCTGCAAGTAGCAGTGCTGACAACGCGTTTTCACAGCGAAACCATCCAGCAGTGGCTGACGACCAAACCAATTTTATGGGATACCAAGATCACCAAGGAACAGCTCTTCGACACTGTTGCGCCGATTAAGCGGCAATTCGTAAAGCACCGGTGGCCACTGCCACCGAGAAGACTGGCTGCACTCTGGTCCAACTTCTACCCTACCACTGTAAGTTTAAGCCAATTGAACTCATTTGGGCGCAGATTTAGAATGCTGTTGCTGTCAGAAACACAACTTTCAAGATCGCCGACGTGGAGACACGCCTCAAGGAAGAAGCTGCTAAGGTCACTGCCGAAAACTGAACCAACGCTGTGAAACATGTTGTGGACGTGGAAAGGAAGTTCAAAGAAGGCGGTGCTATATATGGCCACATCCAGCCGATTGTCATTGCTCTGAGTGACGATAAGACGTCTTTCGAGAGCAATTGTCTGGTGTTAAGCCCTCAACGAAGTGTGTTGTAAACATTAAGGAGGAATCAAGCTGCAGAAAGCATCGCTGGTCATGACTATGTTTTAAAGATCATTAAGGAACTCCATCGGGGTCATTAGGGAGCTCCATCATCGTCACCTGCATGGCGTCGAGGCTGTTGTTGCCCTCTGATTGTCCCTGCTGTAACCCTACAGCAAATGGCACAGATTCAGCTTACTGCTTATGACAATTGCTTCTCTTTGAGCGTCATGGGTCAGTTACCTAATTAAGTCCACGTTGTGGCCTGCGTTGCTGCAGACACCCGTGCATTCAAAGAAATGCTACAGAGTGTCTTGCCCAGCCGAACTTTCACAGCAACCTCTTCTCGGTTTGAGTTGCACAGGTGTTTCGTGCTGAACTGGGTTTGAGGGATGGAGGAGGTACCAGATGCTGGTGCTAGGCCGCTGATGACTACGGTTTTGGACATGCTGCAGTCTCCGTCACTTTTGCAGCCTTTCGATCGTAGTTGTTATCTGGTATGTCCCTTGAGCTTCTAAATATTCCCCTTTTTTGTAGCATAAACAGGATTTATGTAGTCATTAACGCGACTTACAGGTGCTCTAAGAACAAGCATACTGCATGGTAAAATTGTGGATAATCAAGTCTCACTTCCCCAAAGTTTTCAGATTTTGAATGTGAGATTTGACATTTATTCGTTTACCTTATCTTTCTGTCCTCTGTTTTATTTGGCGCTGTTATTATTTTACAACATTAAAAAAGTCGGCTCTCTAATGTTCACAATGACGTCGAAGAGAGGTTTGTGTCGTACATATCCGCCACCGCGCTACCCCTCCAAGGCATGTTTTTAAACGCGCACCCCGCAGTCACAAAGGGGTAGAGCCAGCTCCGGTATCACGGTGACGAATCGCGGTATCGGTCTGCTGCAACAGGTAATTAAACAGTTCGCAATTCCCAACGAAGTAGCATGCGCGCGTGCTATAGCAGTCATTGCTTACCATACGACTGATCACGATGCAGATATTTGTGAAGGGTGCCACGTTTCACAGACGAATAAATACTGTTGTGAACGTGTCATTTCAGTAGTCAGACCTCCTTTTTAACTGTACAGCCAGCTGCGACGCGGACAAAGTCTCGTGAAGCAACTCAGCATTGGCAGGGCTGGCAGTCCACCCATGCACATCCAAACAAAGATCCGAGTATTTTCACCTCTCCACACAGAAACTACCGTAGAAAAGTCGATACCGTCACTATGCTGAGACGTGACTTGAAGCAGGAGCTACAGAAATTCTACGAGGAGAAAAATGGAGCTTACGGCCGCCGTAGCCTCTCAGGGGTGCTGAGCTTTGTTCCCACTTCAGAACATATCGGCATGTCGGTAGCAATAACATCGTTGTATTTTCTTGTAGTCGCACACAATATATCGCGAATGAAGGCCAATGCCGTGAAGACCGCGGCAAAATAAACTCGTTTGGTAAAATACTGTGGAAAAAAAAATTACAATCGCTGTTAAAAGTTGGCGCCTCCGACGACATGCATGCTCTGCTATGGTGAAAAAATATTCGGTCGGAAAACGCGATTAGTTCACAAATTCATGACGTCACTAAAACGCTTGGACGCGATTGGATTTGTTTCGGTCACAGAAGGTTACTGTTTCCTTTGAGGGATATTTTCCGCTCCGTTCTTGAGTTGTGACCGACTATAGGTGTATAATTCTTTTCATTTTGTTAAACACCCATGTTTATCATACACTGTGCTTGAAGTTAAAAGGCTTACCTTTTCGTGTTTGAAAAAACCTGCAATCGAGCGTTACGGTTACAATGACACCCGTGAAGACTAGACCGCGCAAAAACATTCATCGCTGCCCTTTACTGAAGATAATACACGCGACCAGTTCAAGGGTTTCCTTTAAAACTGGCACACTGGTGACCTTTTTTTCTTTTCATTCTAACTGGACACAGCATCGACGATTACTCAGGGAAGAATCATAAATTGAGCAGAGGGTCCCTTTGCTCAGGCACCATTGATCAGAGCAAAATAAATATTATGCTGTTGGTGTGCTGACAATATCAATTCGAGCGCTTCTATGAAGGACACCTCAACTGCAGAGAGTTATTGCAGTATGGGACACTGTCCCGATTGAATATCTACGGTCCGTAAATTGTGATTGCACAGCTGCTTCGCCGCCGGAGCCGCCGGTATGATTCCCCTTTTGGTTGCTCGCGGCGAATCATATACACAAGTTGTCTGCGTTTTTTCACTCGCTCGTAGTTTTTAACACCACCTAATGGACTGTAGGATAGTGTATCGCGCAGTTCGGCCAGAACCATGTTTACTAGAGGTTTTGTTTTTACCAAAAATAGAGTGCCTTGTCGAAAATAGTGCCAATAAAGAACGCCTCTTCGAAATGTGTGAAGTCCAGATAAGGGCTTAATATATTTTGTAGTCACTTCATCGATGATTGTTTGTAGAGCCAATCACGGCGCTGTTCTTTCTCAAAATTGAACAAAGACGAGACATAATTTGGGAGGTGGGGTTAGTCGGCGGTTTGATCGAAAGTTCCTAAATAGGAAATGTCTTCAACAGCGGTGTTTGTTTGAAGCGCCGGCTGCGTTACGGCGCACATTTTAGGAAGCGAATGGTGGCGCAAACCAGAAGGGTAAACCGAATGACGCCATTTTTCCCTATAAAATGCCCTTCTTTATTCGTTTTAGTTATTGTTACTTGTAAAAAGAGCATAAGGAAATTTAGTTTGATCATCAGGGTCAACAGGGTATCAAGGCAAGCAATCAGCGCCGTGGTGAAGTTTTCCGGATCTGTTGATTACCTTAAAATCGTACCCCTGAAGACAAAGGGCTCAGCGTCCAAGGCGGTCGGCGGGGTCCCTTACCGAAGAAAGCCAACAGAGCGCGTGGTGATCCGTTATCACTGAAAATTGTCTACCAAAGAAATACAAATGAAATATTGTAATGGGCCACACAACAACCCGACACACCCGCTCAGTTATTGCTTAAATTTGTTCAGCTGGGGTAAATATGCGACTGGCATAGGTGAATACACATTCTGCGGCCGAATGACATTGAGCTCATATTGCACCATCCTTGGCGTCCGTGCGGAGGTCCGTTGGTGGAGAGTCGTCGAAATGTCCTAAAATGAAATTCGAGTTCAATGGGGCATTTGAGCGAATGCTGTGTCATTTGCTGCGTAAAAGGTTGAGTTGTCTTGAGGAAAATTTTCAGAGGGCGACCAATGTGAGCGAATCGGTGATCATAGTGAAAAACAGCCGTGACTGGGAGAGGACAAATTAAAATTACACTGGGCAAGCAGAAATGCTAATTCGAAATAAATGGGTGAATAGAACGTCGAGTATATGAACAAAGTCCTAAAAAAACTAAGCACATTCTTGGATAATAGAGGTGTGGGGGATACTTGGATGGGCTTTATCTTTTCAGGGTCCGGGTGAACGTTATACATGTCGATCAGATGACTTAGAACCTTGATTTGCGAGCTAACGAAACGGGACTTTGATAAGCACAGTTGCAGACCAGTATGTTTGAAGAGTCAGCACTTGATACAACCGTACAAGGTGTAATGAAAATGATTGAGGAAAATAATTACGTAGCCCAGGTAATAAAGGCATATTGTCAACATTAATCTCTTTAAGAGACGGTCCATCATTCGCTAAGAGGAAGTGGGGTCTTTGCAACTTTGAATTCGTAAAGGCCATCGTGTGTGATGAATGCAGTATTTTTCCTACCTGGGTCTTCCACGCTAATTTACAAGTATCCTGATTGCACATCGATGGAGAAGTACTCGGCACCATGCCGACAGTTTCGGTGCCATAAATACGAAGCAACTGGTATACATCTCTCTTTTTTACCTTGTTCAGCCTGCGATAAGTGACACAGAAGCGCCAGGTTCCATCCTTATGTTTAACTAAAACGACAGGAGAGAACCAGGCGCTTGAAGACGACTGGATAATATTACTTCAAGGTATTTGGACAACTTCCTTTGTATCATCTGACGTTCGCTGGCCGCGACACGACAAGGCCTGTGGTGAAAAGGAAGATGTGTCCCTGTCTCAAAAAGGTGTTTGATGGCAGTCGTTAGTCTGAGACGATGACTGCCCAAATAAATAAAATTCCACGATATTTAAAGGGGAGGCTCTGTAGTTGATGTTTGAGTGTTCCGTCTTACACATGATTAATCATACTTACAGTTTGAGCGAAGTCATTGGACGAACATTGGCTCGGGCATGTCGTTTCCCGGTAGTTATTTCTAATGAAGCCAATGTTGCTGTTTATATGAATGATGTGGTGGCAGGAAGTTCCGCTTTGGAGCACTTGTGAAAACTGGCCGACGTTAACTACCCAGAGGGAAGCGGAACCTCGGTGAAAGAAAACAGTAAAATGTGCTACACTAAGTTGCTTAGCAAGGAGGATGTTCATGTTGGCGGACACCACATAGTTACTACTAGCAACAGGGTTATCAGATGGCACATTAATGGGGACTGCATTACCCTGTTTCTGCTTAAGTTCAGACGAAAACGACGATACGAGGTAATGTTATCAATCAGGCAGCAAAAAAGTTCACCATTATGGTTTGCATTATGGTTTGTTTATGGTTGCACAAAGATGACGTGCGTCGTGACGGTGCAATTTTGGTGCTGTTTAGTTCGCCTCATCGGATCGTATGGACCTTTCCATCGGTTACCACCCGGCTGAAAAATGCCGAGTCATGGAGCTGTAGACGCATGCGCAGCGTCTGATATGCCGCACAACAGAGCAACAGCGCATGCTCAGAAGGCATTTCACAGCCCATCAAACAAAGATGGCAGAGCGCAGAAGGCGATTTTTGGAAAGGTCTATGCCGTCCGCTGCGGCGAGACTTTATGTGAAAGGGTGTATGCGCAGCCCGAATTCGTCTGCTTTGAGGTCTACGCAAAGTTATTCGATCGGAGCCAATCAAAGCTAGGCGTTCTGACGTAATCACAACCCCCTGCAAAATAACCAGACGAACTAGAACCTCGCATAGTTTAACTGGTATCTAGAAGAAATACTGGAAACAATTTTTGCCCGCGGCCGAAAAATTGTTGGAGTTAGGTAGGTCAAACACACGCGTCGCAGCGCTAAATTGACGCTAGGAACATCGGTGATGCAACGTTGACTTGAACGTGACTTGGCACTGCTGCAGCGCTCCATCAGCGCTGTATGGCCAACGTAGCGCAAAAGTCGACGGGGAATCAGCAAGCTCAGCGCTATCTCCATGGCTCACTAGTAGCACCAAGGTAACGTTGTGGCTTATATGGGAACGAGCTCTTAGTCTCTGTCGCTTCTAAGATTAAGAACTAAAAAAATGCATGTTTGCTTCCGTGCGTTGTTTTGTATCAGACATCTGCCCGTTACCTGAAAAATTTAATGGATTACAATTAGAAATTACTGACCCTAATATGTAATGGATTACTGTTACAAATTACTTTCGCTGAAGAGTAACGGATTACTTGACCCTTTACATTACCAATTACTTTCACTTTTCTTATCGCGTACACTTATCAAGGAAACAAAAGAAACCATTTTGATGTCTCCGAAAATGTTCTGCAACGCTACTTTCGATTTCTCATACGCCCGCATTATTGTAGTCCTGGTGAAAATAAAATCTTGTATTTAAGTCTTCTCCTAGTGGGGGTAGACGCTGATGCTGAGCATGCGCACCAGTAGGTGCACTCCATTCACCTGTAAGCTGCCAAGGCAGCGAAATACGCAACCACACCCGCCATCCCGCTAGCTTATGTCAACCGGAAATGATCAACGGAATTCTGTAGACAAAGGTAGCGGTGCGCATGCTCAGCATCAGCGTCTACCCCCGCTAGGAGAAGACAACTTCTACTGGGCTTTACCTTTTTCATCTTTTTTTTTTCATGTTTGCATATGCCCTGCACGTTTTTCTAGTGGTTCTAGTGACCGGTCATACAAAAAATCGTGTTTTCTTTTTGGTTATTCATCTCTTGACGATATTTTCGATTTTGCTGAACTTGCTACCTTTATGCTGCTCAATCTTCTGGTCATATTGCTCCTATATATTTTATTATGTTCATATTTTTTAAATAACGAGTAATTTAAGCAGTTCATTACCAATATTTGTAACAAAATTTACGTTACAAATTACTGCCAAAAAAGTAACGTGACAATTACAAAATTACTTGAAAACGTAATCGATTACAAGCAATCAATTACTTGTAACGAATTGCTTCCCAAGTCAGGTGTATGAAAAACAAACTTGAAGCGTGCGGTGCCTCTCTGCTCTTACACCGTCTCCCCAGTCAGGTAGCGCAGTGATGTGTAGGTGGGAGCACAATATTTCCGGTTCTCGTTTTATTTATTTTTTTATCATTGGGGTTTTTATTCTGCGCTTGCTGACTTTTTCAGGTCCGGTTCGGGCTTAACACAACACCTCACCCGGTCAGCATCAGCGAAGATCGTAATAAACGGTTCAAGTAGAGACAGAGAAAAATCTAAAAATCAAACTTTTCTCCATTCATCGATCAAACCGGGTTCACCCCGGGGGTGGCGTAATCACTAATAATTGAGGGTTGTATGGCTCTTTATACAGCGTGTAATTGGTCAGCCATTTCAAGGTTTCGACGAGTTACCCGCTGTAGATGAGCAATTTAGCCAGTGCACTACAACCGCTAGCCTGGGGTCTTTAACGTGCACCACGCAGTAGTGATTCACGACCGCACGCCGGTACGATGCTCATCCAGGTCGAAACGGGCAGGGGTGGGGATTGAGCTCAGCATTCCTGTGTTCTGCAGCGCAAGCTTTCGCCCCACGTGTTTCGAGCTGGTGTGCGCTAGCCCACTCGGCCACCGATCCCCCTAAGGGTATAATCACTGAGAGAGTGGGAACGGCATTGCATGTTTATCGAACGCCCATACATCCAGGACGCGCTCCATGCCTTCCTTCATGCTTCAACTGCTCGCGCGTGGTCGCGGTGCGGGAGACGTTCAAGCATTGTCGAAGGTAGGAAGCACGCGCTAACACCTGAAGCCCCTCCCTTCGTTCTCACCTTGTCAGTAGCTAGTAGCAGCGGAAAGGAGATGGGTTTATTGGCCTCCAGGACACAGTGCCTTGAAAACGTGACAAACCTCTGGTGAAAAATGATGATTTGGATGCATTTATAGCCACACGATATTTAAAACCACCTTAAATTGAGCAAAAAGTTGCAAAACATGCCACAAACGGAAGTTCGTTTTTTTTCTTTTTTTTTGTAGGTTTGCGTTAAAATTACAGTATTTCGGGGGAGCGTTGACGTCATTTCTGTCCCTCGTGTCCAAACAAACAATGCAATAAATACGAGCATTATATTCTTCCGGGGCGTTTCAATTGTTTCGTCTCCCCTTTAAGTTAAACGGGAGGATTTACCTCCATTCTAAAAATAACCTGCGTTCAAACTTTTAATGCTAGGCGTAACATTTTTCACAAAAAATTGCGTAGGCCTCGAGTGTTGAAAACATCCTTTATTCGGTGTGCCCGACGATTACATTCCTCTATCCATATTTCATGAAAAAGTTGTACGTGAAGGTCACCGCGTTATCAAAATCTTCCAGCGTGATATCAGCCATACCCACACGAAGGCCGCAAGACTGAAAAAGAATAAAAAGGTTTGAGATAAAA
>JAZHYW010005343.1:0-29680 GCA_037355805.1 Ixodes ricinus
ATACGACTGCGCGTCTCGTTGCAGTGCTAGTGCTACGCTACTGAAAAATATACTTGTTTCGGTATAACGGAAGATAAAACGAAGTATACTTCGCAGCTGACGCCAAGTCCAAGAAAAGAATCTCCCAAAGGTGACTCGCAATCCTCGCCGGCGACTACCGTATCCTGACGCGCCTGACACCCTGACAAGTAAAACGTTTTCAACAAAGAGGTCTCCCTGGCGTGGAAGGTCGGAGAAAACGCGAAGGATTCCGTGAACAAGCATCGTCGCTCGTACAGTTGTAGCTGATGGCGGAAACGTGCTCCCATGAACGGATTATCCGTGTCTGCGTTTGTGCACGAGAAGTCCGGCTTTGCAAGGCAGTATGCGCTGCAGCGGACGACCATGGGAAGAGGCACCCATGCGAGGTCATTCCAGTGGAGCTCCCGTGGAACTCCACCGCTCGAGTCAGAACTCACTAAAGGCAGACAACATGAAAGCAACAACAACCCTCGGAGTCTGAGAGGGCCCCTGGTTCAGGAATGCCACTTCGTCTGCCGGCATCTTATTTATTTCTGCGCCGAAACTTTAGTGACGAGCAATATTAGCATCAGATTTCGAAAGTAGTTAGTAATTTGGTAGAAACCTGAAAAACATTTTTTAATTAAACTACTAATTACCAAATAAAGCTGTAATTGAAAGTTACCAAGTTACTCGGAAAAGTAGTTAAACTAGAGTAGTTTGAGCAGAGTAGTTGAACTATGTCCAACTCTGGTATAATGAGCGATGTTATCCCCTTTCTTCAACTTTATATCCCTTTATATCTCTCTCTTGCAGCTTAGGAGAAAAGGTCGCTAGAGGATTCGCTTCCATGCAGAAGCGCGAGCTTGTACTTCAGCTTTTAAATTCGAAACTAGAAAATGACAACAGAAGAAAATTAATTTCTTATCCTTTGAAATACTGGTTTCGTCGATTCACAGAGTTGAAGAATAGAAACGGATGCCAAGTGATATCGTATTGATGCTTTCGCATGTCTTGTGCATTCGAAGTTTGTTAAATGAAAGTGAAAGTGTATTTGTGTTCATATTAGTGTGAATATGTGTGCACAGATACATTTGTACCTATGTTTCTTTTTTTCAGCAATAACCTCTGGGCGCTGCGGGTTAAATTAGAATAAATATTAATATATTTTTTAGTTAATAGTTAAATCCGCAAATGTTAAGATAGGAAACTGCCAGTTGAAAATAATAACAACTGAGAAATTCGGAAAGGAGGAAAACCGCTGAGCGAATTTACCGGACACGCTTGGCTTTATTTTTCATTGGCTTGTGCTCTAACCGATAACAGCTCAGATATCCACGGACAACAACAATTGGGAGAGGAAATTTACGCACTGCGAATGACGGTATATCCATGGTGACCTTTTCCTTTTCTTTTTCTCAGATGGAGTGTTTTGGATTATCTTAGAGGAACAATACGTTCTATACTAGACGCAACTACTAAATGAACTCTGTGTACCGATATTCATTACCGAGGGCAATGTGTAGCGTTATGAACTATAGACATGTTCCTTTTCTTCCAATAATTAGTAAAGATTAAGCCAAAATTTGAGATTATGGTTTTCGGTATAAGTTTTATAATTCTCTATGTATGCGGGAAGGTTTTAATGGATATGTTGAATCTTAATTACGAAATAAAACAACACCAAGTATAACAGACGCACAATATATCTTAAGCATGTTTTTTAGAGATATTCTTTCCAATTTGGTTCGTGCGAACCATTTTGTTTCCCTAATTCATGCGATTGCGGTTATTCGCTATCTTAAGTAACCACACAGAAAGCAAATAGAGAAAGAAATTTGGAGAGGTAATCATCTTGGCTCCTGCGTGCCTTGATGGTGACATCCTACTCAATGGTTCATCAAACTTTGCAAATATTTGTAAAAAAAAACGCGCCATTTTTTAATTGCTTGCGTTTTAACCTTTGCCAAATCGTATTCATTTGAAACCATATTACCTGGAACGTGTACATAACGCAATTGCGCGTTTGTGAAGCTGATTGATCACATTCGTACCAATGTGACACACTGATCTAAACTCGAGCTGCTCATTGTCTGCACCCTATGGAGACGGCTGCCCTTTTCGTAATCCACCGTACAATTCCCAACAGTCATTTCTCCTCAGCATCATCAGTCTTGGGTGAGGCCTTCCTGTCTGACTGCGAGAGCCATAATGCAACTGGCCGTGCTCACGCGCAGACGGGGGATGGCCAATATACTTATGCACGAAACCTCGAGTACTAAGCCCACAGCTAGAAAGGGTGGCATGAGGGATCAACGCTGTCTTCGCAATTCCGTGTTCCATTTGCAATATCGTCGGATTCCAACCACTTCCCCGGCAGTCCTCTCGAGGCAATATATCCCGAGGCAGCACAGCAATGCGTCTCCTTGACTTGATTACTTCGGCAGAGCTTTGTTATGCTGACGTTGGATCGCGTTCATCGCTTTGCTTAGGTCGATTTGGCTTGGCTTGCTGAATCGGCTGTGTTTACCTTGTTTGGCGGTCGTGTAGCCCTTTTATTGGGTAATGTATTGATTTGTCAGTTGTTCACAAGTTCGAAGGGCTTTGGGAAGCTTACTTCCATTTCTAAAGAGGTAGGAAATATATTTAGGTGGAGTCTTCCGGCTTTTGTAATTGTTTTTGTAATTCCGCTCAGAAGCTCTGTGCTTTAATAACAAATAGTTTATATTTCTTCCTCAACTATAAGTACAAAACAAAATGGGTTGTGAAGACTAACTTTTGTCTAACATCTGAAATGACAAATATCGCCCTTGCTCTGAATTGCGTTGAGACCTGTGGATATTTGATTCTACTATAGATATATTTTCGGTATCATTACTCAGAATATTTATTCTCCATATCCTAGCATTGAATGACCAACATCTGTTGTAGCTCTCATGGCCAGATAGTGCAATTAAGATGTTCCACGCCTCACGTTCTATGCTAAAGCGCAGATCTTGCGTTTGCTTGGAAGTGTTGAAGGAGCGCGGGTTAATGCGTAAGTTTGACCTTTCTCTGGTTCGCTACATGAGTACTAATGCCAGGTATTGCAGTTGTGATGTCGTGGTCACAACCGAAATACCGGGCATAATGTACCAGTAAAAATATCATGTAACAACCAAACAACCAGCAGTTAAGGCTAATTCTGGCATTTGCTGGGAAACTGAGGCTCAACAATGCCAGATGAATACCGAACAAGATAGGAGTGAAGCCTAACTCTTGCACTTGTTAGGTGATTAAGGACGAAAGATTCAAAGCGGCAAGGAAACAACCAGCAGCGAAGCCTAATTCTTGCCTTTTTGCACTGGAAATGAGGCCCAGAGAAGACATAACAAAACGACCAGGCAGTGAGGTCTAAGTCTAGGACTTCTTGGCAATTTCAAACCACGATATCCACACTCTGGCCAAAGAATACCAGATTTGTAAATACCTTGGCTTCATCCGGCTTCAATGTGTTAAGTTCCCAGAAAAAAATAATTTGGTCTTAAACAACTTTGCTTACCTGGGGCGGTTTCGCACAAGATTGTCAAGGTGGTATGTTGAGTTTATTTACTCATGTCCGGGCCCTGTAGGCACGCAAAACACATCTTCCAATGGCTGGTGCACAATACACTAAAATTAAAAACAGACTTAACAAAAACCCAGCGACTCTTAATTGAATTAAGTGTAGAATGCATTAGCCAAGGGGCTCGGCAGTCGACTTCAGTGAGAGTGCTTTATCTGGATTATTCCCCTTTTAATATATCATAATGCTCTTCAAAGCCACAGCTCGAGTGGCCCCAATTAGCGCTGTGACTAACGAGCTAGATGTTCACCCGTTCTTAAAACCGCTAACAACTCGCCTTCACTAAGTGTTCGCACAAAATCCAACAACAATACGTTACTTGTCCTATTTCGTCTAAAATAACGAAATTTTTGCTTGGGTGTCGTAAGAAGTAACTAAACACAAATACTACGTGTGTTTTTCTTGTAACACTTTCCGTGCAGGTAAGTTGCCCAACAGTGATAGACACTCGTGGTTGGCAAGCTTTGTTATTGATAAGACACTCGTGGTTGGTACGCATCATTTATAAAACACTTCTGGTTGGTACGCATCATTTATAAAACACTTCTGGTTGGCACGCAGGGGATAAGCCTATTTCCCATTTCCAAGCCACTTTGGCAGCAGCAGTCTCGTGATCATAACCGCGATACCGGGCAGAAAGCGGGTTCTGGTTTAACCGTGGGAATACGCTGCTGGGCCGACTCGTATAATTCTTCTACACGAGCGAGAAGGGGTGCCTCCGAAAGAATAAAAATAAAAGTAAAACGCCTTCCGGTGAAGTCGGTTCTATATATAGTATACATCCAACCACCGCCCGGCGCTGCCGACCGTGCACCGCACAGCCAGCATATTTCCCGGCGGATGGAATAGCCCGCGTATACGGCTTCCCCTGGCCTACCTATTTCGTCAGCGTGGGTTGGAACTTGGAGCGAAGCCAAAGCACGCTCGCACATACACACTCAAGAAGTGCTTCGTCATGGCACACTTCCGAGATTCTAATTGATCTAGAAGGCTCAAGAACACCGTGACGTCTGGAATCTTATTGGTGGTTTTTTGCTCAATAGGTTATCGACTGCGGTGGTACTTCGAAGTCTCGACGCGTGAGTGAACCACCTCGCTTCCACTTCGGTCCAGGTTGAGCCTAAGCTGGCCAGAGCGGTTAGATCGATTTCTTCCTGCGGCTGTTCCTTCTCCTCCGTCTCTTCCATCGCCAACTTACTTTCTGCTTTCTTTCGTTCTTTTGGCATCCTCTTCTCTGCCTCTTTCCAAGGACCAGTGGTGCTCTCTCTCTCCCCACTCCTCATCCCCCTCTTTTCGGAGTCTGCGGCTTTGTGTGCTTAGTAAACCCCCTCTGGACTTGGACCTGTGTTGGAGTGGCGGTTGAGCGTGGACGACATGCCGTTGGCTGCTCCAGCTGCTCCATCACTTCTTGACCCGTACGGCCCCTCAATAGCACGTTCTTTGCCCTCGGCCGTCGTTTTTTCTTATTGTCCTCGAGCCACCAGGCTCTTTTCCCTTTGTGATTTTTTCATTGCCGTTTTCTCGTGTACTGTACTCTTTTATTTATCCCCGATTCCCACGGGTACAGAGAGTAATTTTGCTGTGTAGGCGTTCTAGTTATTTGGCCGAAAGTTCGCTGTTCAACAGAAAGTTGACGTCGAGCAGCTTCCTGTTTATTTGCGGTTTCTAAGAACTCGATAGTTTAATGACCGTAGTGTGCAAGAATCGACTTGTATTTGTAGTGTGTTTGTTCGATAATCTTGGTGGCACCAGGTCACTTTAAAACGACATTGCGTTCTTCTGTAATCCCGTGAGTCTCTTTTTTTAATTTTCATTTTTTTTTGTTATACTAGTTGTAGCTTGAAGAACCCACTCTGTCTTCTTGTCACGATTGTTTGACGTCTGAGTAGGACGGTTAAATTACATTCTATTGACTGTTGTTTGAATATATTTACATGCTGTGTATTTCAGCTAACTTGTGGCAAGGCTTAAAGAAAGCTGTTACACGCCACGCGTGTTGTACCAATGCAGTATATTTTACAGTGTTCTAGAGCCAGTAAAGGCAATTGTTTCAGATGTGCAATACTGGTTAATTAAAGGGTACTAATTAAACACATGTTTAACTATTAATTTGGGTGCAAGCATTACACGCAATAAGTCGTAGAGCGTCTCGAGAAACATATTATCGTGTCATTTACATCAAGGTAGCCTTTGTGTATTGTGATGAAAATGACGTCATCCGATAAGTCTGAACATGCTCTAGTACAACGTTTATATTGAAGGGTTAGAGCGCAAGTTAATATTTAAAACATTATTATTAAAATATAATAAATTATAAATCCTAAAAAAACGTTCGCTAACTTATCTGTGTTAATTAGCCAGCTTGGCACATCCCCTCGAATGTCTTGACTTCCTTAATAGAAACGTGAACAACACTGCGCTAGCTCGATAGCGTGCACCAGCCTTTTCCAAATTCTTGGCACACTGTTTTTGAACCAGCGAGTATTAGACGTATCTTAAGATATTTGTTGTCGCTAGGAAATGAACGTGACTTTAAATATGACTTTATTTCAACAAATAAACGCACCGGTTGACATTCCGGTACTTGAAACCGTTTATAACTGTGTAGCTACAACATGACACTAGGGCTGATAGATTCGCGCAAAAGCACGTTGCTAAATATTCAAGAAAATAACTAGGGAAGGAGCAAGTGCAGAATTAAGTAGAGAGTAGTGGTGATTTGACAACGCAGTTTTAGAAGATTATTAAACGTATGCTTACTATCTTGCTGAAGATTGTTGTGGCAGTGCTTTCGCGACAGCGGATTGAGGGGGCGGGGTCTACGGGTATGTAATTTTGTGAGGTATAAGAGTGCATGGGTACTAATAAGAATAACTCTTGAACAGACAGCTGTTCCACATAATTTTAAGCCCTGTTTTTATTCTGTTCAGAATGTCGCTAACAGTTCTTTTGTAAATAAAGGTTCATTACAATCTTCCTAAACGTAACGCATACAAAGCGACAAGTCTTTCATAATACCTGACTTATATTTTATCTGTAACATTTCTTCCAAACTTTCCTCACGTTTTCTTTTCTTTAGTCGCATCAGCGCTATCCCTCTGTTATAGAGATCATTTTATTTATTTTTACCGCTTAATTTTTGCTTTCACTAAACGAGCCTTACATTTTTTGAAGGCCTTTTTAACTACGTTTTAGCGAATAAATGCCTAAGAATGCAAAACCGCTTCGAGATCTTGTACAATGGTTTCTGAGCTTTAAATCATGCTACAGCGAAATGACGGAATACGTTTTACAATTAGTTTATAACAAGTTAATGCGCTGGAATAGGGCACCTAACATCATACTCTAATATTCAAACAGGATTAAACAAGTGGGGGTCGTTGCTGAAACGAGATCTTTTAGTTGCTTTCATACGTCAGCCTCTGTTTGTGTTGACGGCACAGACTGGACAGGTGTCGACAGGACCTCGTGAGATGCAGCGGGCATCAAGGCGATTCCTCTTATATACCCAAAAAATGCTTCAACACAGGGCCTGATTCTCTTTTGGCTGCTTACTAATCCTGGATTTCTTTTGAATTCACAACTTGCTCCGCCGTTCCCGTAAACATGTCGACTACATCCAAGGCCGCTAACGCAGGTCCGATATCCCACTCCTTTCTTAGTTTAAGAATCAGTATTAATTTTTTCAGGGTAAGGAGGCGAGGGAACCCATGAAAGGTCTTTGGTGCTAAAGGCGAAACAAGTCGCCTGACAGGGTATCAAGATCTGGGATAAGCCACGTATCTTCCGACGTACGGTGAATTCGGCAGCGGTCGCGCCTATCAAGTCCAGGAGATCTACGGTCCCGACGCTTGTGAGAGAACTTATTCTGGCGGATTCAGAATGCCCTCAGGGTGCACGCGGCTATGAGGGTATTTTAAAGGAACAACTAAAGAAATGCTTACCTTAATTATTTTTGCAACTTGTAATGTACAGCGTGTCCCCAAACCACTTAGTGCTTATTCACTACAAAAAATAATAAAAAAAGAAAAAAAGCGCAGCGCGGAACACTCATTATCCGTCTCAATGTAAATCCAGCGGTCCAAACCGGATGCCAAGGCATTAGACCCAACGGTAATCTCATTTAAAGTTTTAAGTGATTTTTTTTTCAAAATACCGATGGGAATATGGGGCTCATTTTCGCCCGTTTTCGCTGAATCGCACCATTTGCCTCCATCAATTAGATGGCTCTATTAGTCGCAATTTTCCCATCGTTTTAAAAACTCAAATAACGTTTGAATAAGATGACAATTAGCTCTGATAACGTGGCACTTGCTTAGGACTGCTAGCTCTACATTTGAGAGGAGAATGACCGTACGGCGATGGATAGTTTACATTTGGGGTCCAGAAACCCTGTACAGTTTCTGGGGGGACACACTGTACATAATTTGAAGTCTAAAACCTAAAATGTGATGTGTGACCAAGTGTCCCGTCTAATGATGTTAACATAAAAAAATCTCAAACAAACGTCATTACGGTAGCTTGCAAGAATCGAAGCACTGAAAGTTCACTTCAAAAGAATAAGCACTATTCTTTAAAGGGCAGACCTTGATATTAGCTCAAACCCCTGTAGTCGGAGCAGGCACGAAGTCAGAATTTGTTTCGGGGGGGGGGGGCACCGCCCATGACAAAATGCTGTGTGAGGGGGAGGGGAGAGGAGGTCCCAGCAAAATGGAAGATTTCGGGGGGGCCGGGCCCCATGCCCCCCCCCCTGGATACGTGCCTGAGTCGGAGCATTTATATAAGAAAATAAAAACATGGCGGAGTCTGCAACTAAAATCTTTGTGTTCACAGTAAACGTCATCCCAGATAGCCCCTCGAATAGCCTCGTAAACAAAGAAACAGAGAGACATAAAGAAGGCAAGGAGAGAGAAAATAAAGAGAACTATGCAAGAGAAAGTCGTCAGGCGTCTAGGTTTCTGTCCCAACAGAGGAAATCATCGGATATACACGCGTAGTCCCGGAGCCCAGCGGCGCATCATCAAATATCGGTGAAGCAACACCCCATGGCAAAAGCGGGTTCGATCCTGTCCTTCTCATTCTCCCTCCTTTTTTCTCCTTCTTTGCATCTGCCCCCCCCCCCACCCCCCGCTTTTCCCAACCCCGGTTTCCCCCGGAATAATGTCTGGGAGGGCTTTCTCGTCAATGTACACCGCGAACAGAGCTTTACCACTCTCGGCTACTGCCCTGGGAGCAATTTCGCAATCTACTCAAGCTCACCAGGGCGCGCTGCACGGCCCGCTGTTTTCATTCCCTTTGATCGTTGGAGCGTGTCTTTCGTCCAATCCATTCTTGTTAGGTTGAGAAGCATATTTGTGATTTGTTCGCTGTGTCACTCGTTCTTTGTGTGAGGACGTGTACACGCGTAAGTCAACTGTTCGCTTCAGAGAGCTTTGTGGATATCCCCTGGGAAATTGTGCTTTGTAGACAACTCTTCCGAACAATGGAAGTGGAATATATCCGCGAATAGACCGCTTGCTAAATCCCACCGAGCACCCCGGCACGCACTCGAGAAATCACAGGAACAGTGTTTCTTCAGTTCTCTAGTGATCCGGAATTTCGACAATTTCGATGTTTATATATTTCTAAGTGTAACACGGAGTCATCCTGAATAAGCACCGCGTGGATTCAGAAACCTGTGATATCACTTCTAAACGTTCTCATTATAGTCATGGTTCTTGAAACTGCACATGCAATCCACACTTCAACCTGGCTGAGCTGCAGAAATCTCTTACAAGGTTATTAGTCTCGTTCAGCTTCAGAGTCTCTCATATTAACTTAGGCACGCTAAAACGCTATAAACCACCCCGCTGACTTTCAGCTAAATCATGGATTTTGTTGTTGTGAATTCTTGGCTTTTTAAGATTGATTGATTATTAGGGTTTATTGGCAGAAACGCACCTTAGGCCATAGACCCCCAAATATTACACCGTCGCAGAAAAAGGTTTAGAATATGAAATAAGCTTTACTAGCCGATGAACACATAAAACAATGAACATGACATAGTGTATAAAATTATTAAGACTATAATGCAAAAATAATGACTTTAATATACAGGCAGCTGTAAAAAGACGATGGCCTTTATAAAATTAAAAAAGGACTGTGCTTTATAAAAGGTTCGTCTCAAAGCAACAAAGCGACGTGTAGATAAAGGAGGGCACTATAAAACTGGGAGAAGTAAAATTGTCAATCACTGTCATATGCAGGGCACTCAAGGAGAATGTGCATCACCTTTAGGGGTGCTGTACAGTGCTAACACAGGAGCGGATACTCTCGACGGGGCAAATACCGATGTGTGAGATGTCTGTGGCCAATTCTCAACCGACATTGATTACCTAAAAAAGCGGTCCCAGTGCGGGGTACTCGCCCAATCTTGTAAAATAACCTAAGGAGAATAAAGATTGTTTTTCATTTCACAGTTCCGCTCTTGTTGCCATTTAGTTTTGATGTGTTTCCTTAGTGTCACATGGTAGCCTTTGTATGGTATCTTTTTAATATTCATATTTCTTTCACCACATGCATTTGCAGCACGATCAGGCTCCTCATTTCTGGGAATTCTTACGTGGCCTGGAACCCAGCAGAAGATCATTCGAATATTGCTTTTCAAGGCACTTTGCACTATATTTCAGTAACAAGGTTTTTGTGTGTGTTTTCTCAAGGGATGTGGGAGCTCTTAGATAACTAAGGGAGTCGGTTTAAACAATAAAACAAACGAATCTATTTTTTATGGTGCGAGTTGGGGCGAGAAGCAAACCATATAACTAGACCATTAAAATTGTCGCATTGATGTTATTTCTCCGGACACATTCGTCCGAAGGCCCGACTAAAGAGGAACCAACAGAGGAGTCAGTTTGTGTGCCATAAGTGTAAAAGCTGATGTGGTTGTTATACTTCTCTTGCAGTTGAAAACATTCCTGACTTAAAGCTCCGTGAGGGGTGTTTTATTGTAGTTTGTAAAATACAGGTCTCCAGCAGTCAAACACTGCCATTGAGCTATTGTTCCTAAAACGGGAGCAACTGGTGGGTTTGTGTCAAGACCAGTCGAGGCGACTGCGGACTTATTTCGCAATAAAAAAGGAGGAACGATTCAGGGTTTATTTATGAAGGTTCTTTCGAAATGGGATTTCTCTACGACACCCCGACATGGATGTTGCGGTACTGATCGAATCTTAGGTGAGTACATGAAGCTAAAGAAAACCGTCTATTCTCAAGAGACAGCTCATTGATTTCATCATATAGGCTCAACACAGGGGATGTGACAAAAACACCAGTGGCGAGACGTATTCTCGTATGGTGAACACGATCTAGCATGTTTAACGTTGATTCCCTTGCCGACCCAAACACTGTACTACCATAATCAAGTCGTGACTGTACAACTGAGCTGTGAATTCTTACTAGACGTAAGCGGTCAAAACCTCATGACTTACTTGAAATTACCTTGAGGACATCAGTTTTTTGTGACATTCTCTTGAAATTTATTATACGTAAGCTCAAGGACAATTTGCTATCAAAGGTTTGGCCAAGAAATTTTAGCATACCTTTGTTCTGGACGGAGACGTTATACATGTTCAGACCAGTGTCTGGGGGCGGATCCACGCTTTTGAGAGAAGAGGCCACAATACATTCTTTCTGTGGAAAATGTAAACCAACTATTATTTGCCCAAATCACAAGATAGTTAATTTTAAACTGAACTCTGCGTTCACAAATAGAAAAAATTGCAAGATTTCCAGATTATCAACATACAAGGAGTATTGAACTGAAGGAGAAATTACATACGAAATGTAATTTGTTTTCACTAGATAAAGAGTAGCAATGAGGACACGCCCTTGAGGTACGCCATTTTCTTGCACGAATTCCTACTTGACATGAAATGTGCGTCTTTCTAAATACTAGTCCTGATTAGCGTTTAGCATTCGACGACAAATTCTGAAGTTAAATAGATTATGAATAATGTCATACACCCATGTTCTACCGTATGTTTCCTCTAAATAATAAAGCATCGACACACAAAACTGTCGATTTACAAAGGCCTCACCTATTGTCGTTTCATCGCTAACTGGGTGGTCAAGGGAGGCATTGAGGAACGGCTACCGCATTGATACTTGGCAAGCAAGCAAGTTTTTTTTTTTCTAGAACATGTGTTAGCCTTCGGTTTATCACTTGTTCCAGGGCCTATCCCAGGCCACTTGTTAAGAATATAGGCCTGTACCTAGTTACTCTTGCGGGATTCAGTAAGGTTCAGCAGTTGTTGTTCTGCGCTGGCAGCTTGGTAGGTTGACGCACGATTGAGGCTTTTGAGGGTTCCGGGTTCAAGACATTTATTTAGGTTACGAACTTTGTACAAATTCCCTGTACAAGTAAGGGAAGTTTGCACCTCCGACAAACTTCCTTACGGTCGTTCCAAAGCAGGTGAAAATCGCCCATTTCCTCCCCGTCATGAGCTTTTAAAACCTCGGTCCTTCTTGCCCTCGGGAAAGGATCGGTCCAATAGGTTTGAAACCTCCCGGAGTCACGTGTTGCCCTCCTTCCAATGGCCGACACGGCGCATAAAGGCACATTTGTCAAGTTCTCAACGGACTCGAGGTGAAAGCCACGTAACTTCTAAAATTCGTGGGTGTTTTCTTCGAAGAAAGACTAAGCTGGACCCACCATATAAACCATGTCCGTTCTAAGATTTCTCGATCCACAGGATCCACAGGCAACCGGTTGGTCTATTTGTGTTTATTACCACCATTTGCTTTTTTCTGCTATGCGATGTATAAGGGTGGGGGGTCTTGTCAGGTAAAGTCTGTTTACCTTTTGCCCACTCAGCCGTGACTCAAGAAGTCAAAATAAAATTTATTATTATTATTATAACTTCGACAGTGGTCGAAGTCGCCGTCTTCGTGGCGCCACAGCGAGTCCTCGGTCGAAACCCGATCGACCACGGAGGACACGCCGAGCGGCAGCCGCCTCTGTATACAAACAAAAAGTAAACACTCCTCGCGCACAGTGACCGCTTCAGGTTGTGTCCAAGCCTCCCTTGCACCGAGGCACGCATGTCCCCAACGCACTCGAAGCCAGAGCCCCGTACATCGACGGTGGTCGCCGTCGCCGTCTTCATGGCGCCACGGCGAACCCCCGATCGGCCACGGAGGATGCGCCGAGTGGCAGCCGCCTCGTATACAAACAAAAAGTAAACATCCTCGCGCACAGCGACCACTTCAGGGGTGTCCAAACCTCCCTGCACCGAGGCG
Organism: Ixodes ricinus; assembly: GCA_037355805.1. Taxonomy (NCBI): domain Eukaryota; kingdom Metazoa; phylum Arthropoda; class Arachnida; order Ixodida; family Ixodidae; genus Ixodes; species Ixodes ricinus. Next base: position 12,881 of record JAZHYW010005343.1, read on the forward strand.
CGCATGTCCCCAACGGACTCGAAGCCAGAGCCCGTACATCAAAGGTGGTCGCCGTCGCCGTCTTCTTGGCGCCACGGCGAACCCCCAATCGGCCACGGAGGATGCGCCGAGTGGCAGCCGCCTCGTATACAAACAAAAAGTAAACACTCCTCGCGCACAGCGACCACTTCAGGGGGTGTCCAAACCTCTCTTGCACCGGGGCGCGCATGTCCCCAACGGACTCGAAGCCAGAGCCCCGTACATCGGCGGTGGTCGCCGTCGCCGTCTTCATGGCGCCACGGAGAACCCCCGATCGGCCACGAAGGATGCGCCGAGTGGCAGCCGCCTAGCATACAAACAAAGAGAAAACACTCTTCACGCACCGCGACCACCCCAGGAGAGTGCCCAACCCGCCTCGCCCCAAGGCGCACTCTTAGTGGACGCGCTGTTGATAAGAATATTGAGAAAACGAGACACCCAGCGGCGTTTTCCAAACTTACACCTCCAACGCAAAGACTGTTGTTCGGCGTAGACTTTCAACCGCACACAAAATTCGACGACCGCTGACGCTTTCCTCGTCCAAAAAGGGCATGCTCCATGAATTCGCTCATAATACCATTTTTATGGAGACAAAAAATAATCTATCATGATTAGCCTCCCCACCATTGTCGCGCGACAAACGCCAGCCACTGTACCGCTGCTGTGTTGAGTCACTTCCTTGCGTGCTGTACATCGTCACCCTGAAAATATTTCGGCCGGTACCCTGCACCCACAATCTGCAGTGCCCACATGGGCAAGGGGAAACGTTCACTTGCTCCAAAGGGTAACGTGGCTCCGTGCTACATATCCCTCCAGCTGTTATTGTGGAGTCGCGAGGGGGGACCTCGTTCCCGTTGTTTACCCCTTTACGGTGGGTGACCAAAACGTCGTAACGCTGTAGCGCAAAGGCCCACCTCGCCAGTTTGGCCTCGTGCGGTGGGCTCGCGGTGAGGTAGGTCAGGGGGTGACGGTCCAACACAACGTTTATCCGCTCCCTAAGTAACCAATCGTAGAACTTCTCCACAGCGCAGACAATGGCAAACGCCTCGCGTTCGATTGTCGACCAGCGCATCTCGGTCGGCGTGGAGCGGGGGCTCGCAAAAGTGATGCGCTTTTCTACGCCGTCACCGCTTATCTGCGTTAGGCAAGCGCCGGCAGCTGTTGCAAACGCAACAGACAAAAGCCAGTAGGGTTGGCTCGGGTCCTCCAACACCTTCCTTAATCTCGCGTCTTTTTTTTCTTTGTGAATTGCGAAATATAAATGTTTTGCAGGGATCGTGTCGGCTTGCTTCAGGATACTCAGCTTCGTCTCTCTTCTTGTCAGTACAGCGCCCATGAAAACTTCGTCTTCGTCGATGCTTCCTGCCACTGTCTCCACCAACACCTGACTCCACCGAAGTTACCCACTAAGACGCCGGAGAGAACCCGGCCTTCCCTAGAGTAGTGTCTAGTACTCCACCGTCAAAAGACAGTCTACCCCATGGGCGAAGTCGTCGGTGAACACACATAAGATGTTTATCTGCGCGCCGTCCATGACCGCGGCGTCTTGGCGCAGCTGCAGCGGCAGACGAGCAAGCTTGACCGGTACGGCCTGTCCGAAAGCTGAAATCAAACGCCTTGATGCCGAGGGATCCCCTACGCTCTTCGGCAATATGCTTTTCCGCATGAAGGTTATCTCACACCCGTGTCGAGGATAGCGCACGTCGGGACGCCAGGGCAAACTATCTCGACACGCTGCAAGCTGAAAGTACGGGGCACCTGTGGTGGCCTGATCGCTATTTTTGCCACCAATGACCCCTTGCCATCTGGTGCCATTCCGTCGACTCCCGCTACTATGTACTGGATCCACGGTTTCATTGAGATAGCCGCTGGTTAGGCTCCAGGCTTTGGTTTCCTAGTTGGATAGTTCCTCGCCAAGTGACCCCATTTTTGACACTCATAGCATCTGGCCGGAGGGCCCCCTTGTGAGCCTTCGTGGTGGGCCCCGTTATCGGCACTTATCTCCATCACCTTCGCAAGGCAACCTTTTTATCAGCCTCCTTAAACGTCTTAAGAATTTTGGAGATCCCGTGAGCCTTCATTCATCCCTCGTCCTCGCAAAAAATAACAAATTTCAGTCAGTCTTCGCACAGACTGTTTTTACCCGATCCGCATCATCAATTTGATCATGTCCTGCTTAGTGCCGGCCCCTCTCGCCTCAAGGTAATGGGTAAAGTAGTCATTCACCCTAGATGCGACCCGGGTCCACCCTCCGTTCTCTCGTTTCGACGCAGTTTCGAAGCGCTTGAGGAATTCCCATAGCGTCCGTCTCAGCTCCTATAAGACGGCGTCTTTCCCCTTTTCGTAATCGGCGACCTCCTCTACGCTGAAGCTCGCGAAAAGGTGCCTCACCCTGTCCGATAGTGTAGGTATAATCAAAGGCAGCCAAGTGTTTTGAGGTTCCTCGAACGTCAAGAATATTTTTTTTCGACTTCCTCGAACCAAAACGGCACGTCCGCGTCACAAGGCAGCTTACGACCTTTGAGCACCTTGACACATTTTATGAACGGGTTCATGCGACAGCCGTCACCAGCGTCCAACGCAGTGCTTGCCTCCAGTCGAGTCGTCTTTCCTTCCACCTCGATCTGGCGCATAGCGATCCGCTATTCTGACTCGAGTCTGAGCAACCCGCGCGCGTGCTCCAACTCAAGTCGGCGCATCACTACGGCATCGGGCTCGCTCGAGTTTCCCGCATTCGGTAGTTCACCCCCGAACCCATCATTGTCCCACGTCTAAACCGCCGATTTCCCGGCCATGCATCTCGTTACGACTACTATGATCTACTCGACAACTGTACCGCAGCCACGTCAACTCTTAGAGATACGCAAGAAATGCCACTCACCCGGTGTGGGTTGGTCAGTTTCCGTCGAGGAGTCCAAGTCCTTGCCCTGCTCCAACGTCGGCAGGCGCTCACTTGCCTGCACGACTTGACGGTTCAGGTGCTCTGAGGTCTGCCGCCGCCTTCAGGAGGTTGTTCCAGCAGGGTCCCGGTCCGGAGACGTCTTCCGTCTCTTCCTTGAAGGTTCAGGTGCACGATCCTTCGTTGTTCTCAGCTTCCCGAGAGGTGCGTCGATGCTCTTTTGCCAGCCCTGTCGGCTGCGCCAGTGAGGTTCCGTAGTTGTTCTTCTAGCTGGCAGCTTGGTAGGTTGGCGCACGTTGGAGCTCTTGAAGGTTTCGGGTTCAATACATTTATTTGCTTTACGAAGTTTGTACAATTTCTATGTACAAGTAAGGGAAGTTTGCATCTCCATTAAACTTCCTTAAGGTCGTTCCAAAGCGATCAAAAATCGCCCCTTCTCGCCCCGTCACAAATTTTTGAACCATCGGTCCTTTACGTCCTCGGGAAGGGATCGGCCAATACGCCTCGCAAGTGGGCTCGTTTTCGTCTTCTGTGCATGAGAAAGGAAATAGCGGTGACGTCAGAACGCCGAGCCCTGATTCGCTGATCGCGACCCCCTATCCGAGCGTCGTCTGCTCCTTTGCAACGTCGTCTGCTCGCAACGTCGTCTGCGTCTGTCTTACCTTTCCTGCGACTTTCGAAAGTGCAGGTCTTTACGAGCGAGCTCGACTTCGCCTTTCAGGGAGGGCAGACGAAATAACTTGAGCGGTACGTTGTTTTTGTCCAACAACTAGCAGACGCGCATCAAGGCGGGAAGTCAAAGGACTCACTGGCGAGGTGTCCCGAGGCGCCGAGGTTTGTCTGCTAAGAACCGAGAGTGAGCGTGTTAGTGTGCGCAAGTTCCCTCCCAAATACTTTTTCCCTCCTTTCGTGTGCGGCGAGACTCCTCACTTTTTAACGGCGTCGGCGGGTTGGCGCCGTTAACGTTGTCTGCTTTACGTCTGCTAGTCAAAGCGATGGCTGCTTTACCTTTCCTGCGTCTGTCGGAGATTCACCGCTTTTTCACCGGCGAGAGTCACCGTTGCCTCGGAAAACAAGGAGATGGCAAGAGGAAGAGATTGACCCTTTTAATCTAAAAATGAAGTCAGCGATCAAAGTATAATACGGGAAGGGTTCACAAGGGTCGCGCGGGCATATTCCATTCAGCACGCCAGCCGGTCGTGGGCAGACGGTCGCAGAGTTGGAGTGCGTGCTAGGCCTATCTGCCGAGCTCGCTTGGTCGGTGTCGGTGGAATCGTGGCCGTTGGAGCTTTTTCCGGGTGTTTGTGGATCCAGCGTTCTTGTTCGTCATGGTCTGTTTCAAGTACTTTCTACGTTTTTCTGGCTGCTTGAAGTCGGGATGCGTGAGAAGCGCACGTAGAAAAATAAAAGCCCGTTTGTCGTCGCGACCGCGACGCTGTCGGCCATGCTGATTTGATCGTAAGGAGTGCGTAAGACAGCTTCGGAGCTGTCGTAGGATTTCGTCGTAACCTGCGCCAAACTTACGAAAATTTCGTTTCGTGAGTACAAATTTGTTCTTAAGTTTTGTCTTACGCACTTTTTTGGCGTAAGATCGTTTCGTTAATCTAGCTTCTGGCCTCTGCACTTTCGAAAGTCGCAGGAAAGGTAAGACAGGCGCAGACGACGTTGCGAGCAGACGACGTTGCAAAAGAGCAGACGACGGTCAGATAGGGGTCGCGATCAGCCAATCAGGGCTCGGCGTTCTGACGTCACCGCTACCCCCTGCGCAAGAAGCAGGCGAACTTGCCCTCCGCATAGGTTTGGAAGCTTTCGGAGTCACGTGCTGCCCCTTGTCTAATAGCCGACGCGGCGCATGCAGGCAGATTCGTCAAGTTCCCAACGGACTTGAGGGGAGAGCCTGGTAACTGCGACAGTGATTACCGTCGCGATCTTCGTGGCGCCACAGCGAGCCCATCGGTCGAAACCCGATAGTCCACGGAGGACGCGCCGAGCGGCAACCGCCTCGATATAAAACCAAAATGAAAACAGTCCTCGCGTACAGGGACCATATCGGGGTGGTGTCCAACATGCGTCACGCCAAGGCGCACTCTCGGCGCACGCGAGGTCGCTAACGAAATAGACAAAACGAGACACCCAGCGGCGTCGCCCAACCTTAGAGATCCTTTCTTGGTTTTGATAAAGCAATTAGGATGACTATCTTCCACTGAAGTCGAAAATGTCCTTCTTGCCAAAAATGGTTAAAGAGGTGTAATTTAGTTCTAGCGCAGAAAGAGGGATATGGTTCAGCATCTCATAATGAATACCATCAGGTGCAGCAGCTGAAAGCTTAGAATGTTTCAATGCCAACTGGAGTTTATGTAATGTGAAAAGGGAATTGTAATGCTCCCTGTCGTTCCCAGATGTCTTTAAAATTTGCCTTTCCGATTGGAGCTTATGTCGTTTGAATACTGCAGGATAATGCTGAGAGCTGGAGGCAAATAGGAAGTGCCCCCAGAATCTCAGCCTGCTCCTCTAGATTTGCAGGGCAGTTCTCATTCCTGCTCCAGAGGGAAACAGAGAAAGCACGATAGGTGCCATTCACTTTATGAATTCTGTCCCACATTTTCTTCGGTGGATAAATGGATAAATGAAATATGAATAGATCTAGCTCGGGCTTTCATCATTTTACATTCAATTAACTTAATATATGAGTAAGATAACGTCTAAATTTTCCCCATACTCTGTTTTGGTTCATCTCGGCCTCACAGAAATCCTGATTACACCACGGTTTCAGGCGCCTGAGGAGGCGAATGGATGTTATTGAATGTTGTGCCTGGCTGCGGCAAGAATATGTTATAAGAGTAATTCGTTTATTTCGTCGTTTGAGATCTGATCACGTGATGTGCAATCTAGAAGTGAAGACTGGGTAAAACTTACCCAATCAACTTTGTCGAACTTCCACCGCATGTCCTTAATGGCAGTGTCGGAGGCGAAAGGCAATGCCCGATTAGAACTGGGAAGTGATCGCTTCTGTACAGATTCTGTAAAACCCACCCCGTGAGGACAGGTAATCTGCTGTGGGATCAGCTATCGCAAGATAGAGGCACGTAAGAGCGTTTGATGAAAAGCTGAAGTGGGTGTCTTTCTTTTTATTCATCAAGCATACATTTTATGAGAGCAGTAATCGTTCTATTATTACTTACTCTTCGCCTGTCCCGTCTACAACTTCCCCACAAGGGATTGGGGCGATTTAGGTCACCGAGGGTAAGAAATGTGTGTGTAAGTTGATAACATTGTCTTCAAATTCTTTATATGGGAATGAATAATTTGGAGTTATATATAATGAACATATAGTTATTGCACGATCGGTTAAAATTCTTCCAGCAACTGCTTCCAATTTGGTGTCCAGACACACTTCAGCACACGCAGTTGGCCTTTGAAGTATAATTGCAACGCCACCAGAAGCGCAGGACGCATGTGAACTATTCTTGTGGAATAGCTGGAAGCGTTTTAGTAAGTTTGACTGCCTTCTTTTGAGGTAATCATCCTGAAGGCAAAGAGCAATGGGGCTGTGTCCCTCCAACAAGTTGTAAACGTCATCATAGCTACAGAGCAATCCCCGATAATTCCACTGTATGATGCTCATAAGATTATTCAAGCTAAGAATGACACTCCGCTGCTGCTGGATTTTAAGCTTTCTTTCTTTTCAATCTGAACCCTCACTACCTCTAGGTCAGTTTCCGGGGCAGAAAGTTATTCAGCGTCTCCCGTCGCTTCCATACTCGAAGTCTTGCTGGCAAGCCTGTCAGAAAATGTGGAAAGATCGGAGTTTTTTTTTCTGCAAGGGGGGGGGGGCGGGGGAGTGGGGGGGGGCGAACCCCGGCCCTTGCGTACACTTTAGGGCGTGTGGTGGGCGTGCCAGGACGAACCACTGATCTGTCCTTCTTGTCGGGTTCCGTGGACGTCACAGGAGTTGCACGTGGAACGTGCTGTTTCCTTGGTAACGAAGTCCTCCTCTGAGAGGAGGAGCAACGGACTTGCCCATCTTTTGAGGGGACGACCTGCGAGTTGTGGGTGACAGGGTTGCGTCCATCCCCTCTGTTGCACCCGAGCCCTTGGCACGATTGAGTGCCTCAGCTGCTTTCGCCGCGGATAGGAAATGCCCAAGAAAAGAGAGCTTCAACCTGAGCCTGGAAGACTTGAGTGGTTTCCCAGCGTTCCTGATCGACACCTGTGGTCACTAGTGATAACTTGGGCGGAGCAGGCTCCTGCTGGCCACCATCTCGGAAAAAGAGCCTCTCTGGAAAGCGGGCAGGCGACGCATTGAATCATAATAAAATGTTTTCTTTGACCTTAAGTGCAATAATTTATTTTTTCCTTTTTAAATCTGTTACATAATCTGGAGCAGGCTGGATGGTTGCCATTGCACTTTGCACATTTGTAATCAGCTTTGTAGTCTTCAGCCATGTGGTCGGTGCCGCTATACCTGGCGCAAGTCTCGCGACCGCGACAAGTTCGCAAACCATGTCCGTACCGCTGGCAACGAAATCAGCAAAGCAGATTCGGGACGTAGGGCCGCACATTACATTTGATGTAACCTGTTTTAACAGAAGATGGCAAAATGTTATTTTTCAAAGTTAATACAATGTACCTTGCGGGCCAATCCTCGTCGTTTTGTCGTATTTTGATACGTTTTAGAGCCACAACCTATTGGGATTGCAGACCCTCAAGAATTTCATTCACTGGCCTGTTTAACAGATCATTCTCCGAGATCAGACCGCGTACGGTGTTCAGTGTGCGATTGGCGGACACGGCCACCTTGAGATCTTGGATAACTTCGTGTTCGAGGAAGGCCGTAGCCTGGTATTTTTCGCACACCTGCACAAGAAGGTCGCCTAAAATTAGCTTCCTTGATTCAAATTTACTTCCTGAGATGCCTTGAAACACCTCAGCTATAATGAACGTAGAAAGTTCACAGAGTAGCTTCGATGTATCTTCAGAGTGTAAGACAAAGAATTTCGTGAAATGTTCACTTGAGCAAGTTATACTAGGTAAAGTGGACAGAACGTCGGTGCGGACCGTTTTCAGGGACCACATGAAAGGGTCGTTTGCTCTGGAACCCATGAGATATGGGTAAATATTCGGTGCCCTTGGTGCACCACCCACCACGGAGCCCAACATGGGGGTAGGTACAGCGCCCTACCAACACGGGCATTGCTGACAACAGTACTGCCGGGGCACGATACACAAGTGTGATTGCAGGTACAGGACATGTTGCCAAACAAGGTTGGCCCTTGCTACCTAAGAGAGTGGAAATTTGTTTTGTGGATTTCTTTATTTGAATTCGAAGGAAGCCAGCGTATAAGAGAGAAATAGGTGGAGAAAAAAGTGAAAGGAGAAAGAAAATGGTTCAAGAGTCGACTGACTGAATCATCGTGGCTGGGCCTTACCAGGTCATCTGTGTATGAAAAGCAGGGGCCGAACTTGTACATTGCCTCACCCGGTGGCAACCTAAGGGTCCACACCTACCCTGAGCTTGGTTAGCCCTTTTCCCCGTACACGAATATCACACGCGTAGCTAGGCATGGGTGAATTAACCCAGATGGCTCGGGGTCCGTGGTGATACCCTCATTAAACACCTGCAACAGTAGGTGCACCCAGGGGGAGGGGGCTGTTTAAGCGATTCCTGCTAAAACAATAATCACGAGAATTATGAAATTGTAAGAAATTTCTGCAGCTCAGCAAGGTTAAAGGGTGGATTGCATGCACAGTGTATGAGACGCTGACATTGACGAGAATGTTTAAAAATGATATGACAAGTCTCGGCATTCTACGGAACGCTTATTCAGGACGACTCCGGACTACACTCAACAGTGCGTTATCATCGAATTGACCGGAATGACCGATCACTAGGGAACTCTAGGAACAACGTTTTCATGATTCCTCGAATGCGGGCAGGGGCGCTTGGGCGATTTAGGAAATGGTCTATCACTGTGTTTCCGTGCGTGATTCCCTCTTTCTGGAGACATGTTTAACTGTCTTAGTCGACTTGAACGTCCAGGCGTTGCTTCACTGCGTTCACTGCTGAATTCAGGAGGTACAAGGTACAAAAAATGTAGTACCTTTAATTGCTGAACTCTTTCGAAACGCGGGTTGCGTTTAGTATGATCACGCTTCTCGATTCGTGATTTGCTCGACCATATGCGAAATCGTTCGAATGTCTTGCAACACTCTGTGCACTGTCATCTTTGTTGCGTCAAGATCCTTCTGCTGTTTGTCAATTTCGTAGCGTTGTCGGTAACACTCGAGGCCTGCTGCTCACCGCCATATATCCCCACCCACACCTGCGAGCTAAGGGTTAGAATTGTTTTACGCTTTTCTTCCGCATGTACGTGCTCGTCGCCCAGCCGGTCACTGGTTTCTTGCGCAACCCACATGGCGGACCTACACTTCAGCTCGGAATTCGGCTTTTAGTACCGGCAAAGGCACGGACGCGGGCACCTGGTTTTCGAAATCGCTTTCTCTGCGCGAGTGCTTCTAATTGGCATGTTACTCATCATGTTTACATTCAGAAAACATTGGTGTTCAAAGGTCCAGGTGACCAGTGCGACATTGCCATGAGATTACCTTATTCACTTCTAAACTAAATGCATAGTACGTGTTTAAATCTTTATGGTGACGTGTAAATTGAATACCACAATTAAGTTATATCTTGCACTGTTTGGAAGTTCTGAGAACTGATTAATTAGCATGCGATGCTTCTTTTATAAGTCGAACCACATGTAATCAAAAAACAAACTATGGCAAAACCGCGTTATTGAGAAAAGATTAATAAAAATCAAATCACAGTGATTTTGAACGAGCCCTTCACTCTGTTTTCACGGTAAAAAACAAAACAGTTGAAAACGACCTAATAATGTTAACTACGTCACGTCCTAAAAATTTAGGCAATATTTCATTCAGATGCTGTAAAATTCCTTAATAAAACGCCATGCTTTGTGTCCAATCTCGTCCTCCGAACAAAGCTACTTCTTTCACTTCCTTGCCACTGTTGACGAAAATTGCTTTCAGGAAAGCTCAATTAGAAAGCTACAGTTCAGGAAGTTTCATTTCAGGTAATTTACTTTTGTACAGTCCGGTTTCATTAGATTTCGGTTTATTTATTTATTTATTTATTTATTTATTGTACATACCCTCAAGCGCCGAAGCATTGTAGAAGGGAGGGGCGAAGCAAACAAAAATAAAAAACTGACAAAACAAAAACAAAAACACAAAAAAACCATGCGGCAAGGAATTCAAATATTAAAAATACACTGCGATCGGCAAAAGCTGTAAGCAATATCTCTTACGAACAAAATAAACAAAATAAAATGACTCATGTTGGCTCATTAAACAGAAATGTAAAGAAAGACGCGAAAAAGAAAATAATCGGGTATAGTTGCGATATCTGCTGGTAGGTGGTTCCAGTCGTTTGTGGTGTATGCCGGATAAATTAATAAAAAAGTGTTTGTTTGGCAACGTGTTAATGCAACTTTACTGAGATGGTCCAAACGGTAAGAGTAATAGTTAGGCAATGTAAAGAAATGGTCACGCAGCGATTGAAGGTGATATACTTTATGAAACAGGCCAAGTCAAAAAAACTTTCTACGCAATGACAAAGAGGGTAAAACAAACTGGACTTCATTGATCATATGCTGGCTGTTCGATTATAATTAGACAGAATGAAACGAACGTTGTTATCTTGAACTAGTTCGAGAGCTTTATGTAGAAAGGTGTGGTTAGGATCCCAAATAGAGGCTGTGTATTACAATATTGACCGTACAAGAGTGTTCTAAAGAAGAAGTTTTAAGTTAACTGGGGCCTTTTTAATTCTTAACACGCGGTTAGCGTTGGCGATTATTATATCGATATGAGGTTTCCAGATTAAAGTCGATGATATAGTAACACCCAGATAACGGTATGAGTTTACAGATTCAAGTTGAATGTCGGTTAGTGTATATGCTGAAGGGCGCGCGCCTTGCCGGGAAACCCGCATTAGTTTGCATTTGCTAGCGTTTAGTTCCATACGCCACTTTTTTGCACCAAAGAGTAATATTATTCAAATCAGATTGTAAAAGACGTTCATCATCATCACCATGTACTTCCCAATAAATTACACAGTCATCTGCGTATAAGTGCATGGAGGAAGAAACACAACTTGGTAAATCATTAATGAATATTAGAAAAAGAACCGGACCTAAAACCAAACCTTGGGGCACGCCCGATACCACATCAGTCAGGGATGAATTAGTGCCATTTAGAGTTACATATTGTGAGCGGTTGGTAAGAAAGTATTCCAGCCAGGTTAACAAATTAGGATCTAGGTTTAATGAAGAAAGTTTAAGCATTAGAGACTTATGATTAACCTTGTCGAATGCTTTAGAAAATCGAGAAAAATACAGTCAGCCTGATGGTTTTTGTTCAGTATAGCATGCAAACAATGGGTGAAATGAAGCAGCTGCGTTTCACAAGAAAATGAGCGACGGAAACCATGTTGAGAAGGGGCGAAAAATGAATTTGATTCTAGGTAATTACAAATATGAGAGTACAGTATGTGCTCCATTATTTTACAGGGAATACTTGTTAGTGAAATGGGTCGATAATTTAATGGAGAATGCTTGTTACCGAACTTATGCAGTGGAACACACCTTCGCAGTTTTCCATTTTATTGGGAGCGTTCCACACTCAATAGATTGCTGGAAAAGTTTGGCCAAAAAAAGGATGAGTACATTTTAGTTTGTCTTAGAAATTTTGAGTTAATATTATCGCTTCCACATGACGATGATACTTTCAAAGAATCAATTAACTTTACAATTCCAGTAGGCTCCATGGAAATTGGAAATATAGGGCTAAACTCACAACGTGGAATGTCATAAACTACATTTCCATCACCTACAGAAAAACTGTTTGAAAAAACATTATTAAACACTGATGGATATTCTGCCGGAGGGATTAACACCCCAGACTCATCGCTTAAATAAATTAAGCCGTCTTCATTCATATTAACAGTCTTCTAGAACTTTTTGTGGACATTTAACAATAGACTCGGTAAAGTGCTCTTAAAAAAATTTCTCTGACGTCAGATACAGCTTGGGAATATTCGACCTCAACCGCAAAGTTTGCTTCCCACCGATCAATCGTGTTACGTAATTTAGCTAAACGAAAAAGGCGCTGTTTTTTTAATGGAAAAACGTTTTTGGGTGTTAGTGTACCAAGGTGCTTTAGCATCAGATTGAATACGCCTGACGGGTACATGCGCATCAATCAGTTCGTTCACTGTTAAACAAAATAATCTCCAATTTTCCTGTACGCTTCGTTGATCAAATTGTGGCAGATATATGTCCAGATAACTGCACAGTTTTTGGTTAATAAGATAAAAATTGGCTTTATTGTAGTCAGAAATAAGCTTTACTTTTTTAATATTGATTGGGGCAGCAACCTTGAGATCAAAATTTAACAACGAGTGATCACTTAAGCCTGGAAGATACGTAAGGGAAGATAGAAGGTCAGGGTGTGTCGACAGAATTAAATCAAGTGTGTTCGCAGTATCATTGGCATACCTTGTTGGTTTCGTCAGCAGCCGTGTAAAATTAAAACACGCACACAGATCCAAAAAATGTTCACTTTGAGTTGAAACAGGTTGAAAAGAAGGGAGGTCAGACCACATGATATCAGGGAAAATTAAAATCTCCTTAAAAAAGTAGGAGAACAGGGATACTGACAAACAATAGAATTCATAACGTCATGCAAATCATCAATAAATGTCACTGCGCTGTTTGGGGGCGGTAGCAGACACCCAGTAAAATTATTGTGTTATTTAAAGTGATACCAAGCCAAACCATTTATAGATCGGAAGCCACATCTACGCAAAATGAAGGTATGCTCTGTGATACGGCTATGAGTGTGCCACCCCCATGTCTACCGTCTCTGTCAAAACGATATACATTATATGTTTTATCTCCTTGGAAAATTTCAGAGCTGCAGACATGTTTACTGAGAGTTTACAACAGAGTTAAGCTGATCTCGTTTATTCATAACGCTTCTTATGTTAGTAAACGTAACTGAAACAGATGGAAGAAAAGTAACATGTTGGTCACTGCTTTTTGCAAGTAGCTATGACGCTTCTGACAGTGTCTGCGAATTAGAGGATGTCGCTGCCTGATTTTTACGAGCACGGGTGAAATAGGCTTGTTCATTTGAACGTACTCGGTCATGGTCGCGCGAAATAGTTTTGGCACCAGCCAGTCTCTCGCGAGTTTGTTCACGTAGCCTGTCACCGGCCCTACCTCTTCCAGACTGGAAAGTGCTGGCAAAATGATTTTGTGCCTCGTTCACGTCATCAATCCCAGAGCCCGTAAACTTACATCTTCGACAATTTTCGTCATCCTACACATACACATCCTGATTAATAACCAACTTATCATACTGAAGATATACTTTATTTTCGGGTTTTCTTTTATCTTTAACAGTTGCCCATAACTGTTTCCGGATGTTCTGAATTCTAAGCGAAAATTCTTGATAGTGAAATTTTCGTTCCCATAAATTTTCTTGCGTTTCTTAGTAGCTCCATTTTTTTGTTAAAGTCAAACAAACGCAAAATTACAGGGTGTGTTTTGTTTGGTGTCTTTTTACCCAAACGATGGATACGTTCAAGGCTACTGACCTTAATGCCCAGCTTCTCCTCAAATAATACTGTCATGACAAACTCCCGGAGAGAATTTGGCGTTTCCGTTTCACGTTCATTGACTCCATAGACAATCAAATTATTCCGTCGACTGCGGTTTTCGAGATCATCTATTTTGCTCGTTAGCGTTTCAACCTGATGATTTAGATTGTTCACAGCACGCTCACAGTCATCCATTCTTTCTACTGTACGCGAAAACGACTCCAGCTTTCCTTCTATTGAAGTCAACATTTTATCTGTTTCCAATATGTGTGAATCTAATTTTCGTTGAATTGATTTCAGTTCTTTTGAGTTCTCTTTTTGACTTTCAATGATTTGTGCCAGCTGCTCGTCGATAGTGGGACCAGGGTTCATTTCAACATCCCCACTCTAAAGAAGAATAAGAAAACAAAACGAGTCAAAACAACCCGTGTTGTGTTAGCAATATTGCTAACACAACACGCCTGGGCACGGCAACACAATCAAACATAAACAATCACTTTTCAATTCTTTAGTAGAAAGCTTTCTACTACCCTGGACGAAAGAAACGAAGAAATTGAGCCGTGGCTGCATCGTACGGGTGCTGCCTTGCCCACTGAAGAAAAAATTGCGCTGGCTTAGCTCGGCTATGCCAGGATATACGTAGCGTGAGCTTATGCGCACAAAATGAGAGGCGCTATCAAGCAGCTCCGGTGCAGCGTCAGACTTGGCTCCTGCGCAACGGAGGCACACGGCTGTTCACGCGGCGGCGCCAGTGCGTCTGCCGCGGCTATGACGTCACCCCTCTGAAATGCGAAGACCGGCGAGGCGCGCGCGGTGGCGGTAGAGCCTGCCGCGGCGGCGGCTCCGGCACGCCAGCTGTGCGCCGTGTGACGTCACTGCTCCTCGCGCTTGCGCAGATTGGCGAGACGCGCGCGGTAGCAGCGGAGTCCGCGGCAACGGCCGCGCCAGCTGTGCGCCGTGTGACGTCACTGCTCCTCGCGCTTGCGCAGATTGGCGAGACGCGCGCGGTGGCAGCGGAGTCCGCGGCAACGGCCGCGCCAGCTGTGCGCCGTGTGACGTCACTGCTCCTCGCGCTTGCGCAGCCCGGAGTACGGCTCATTATGAGAGCCACGCGAAACTGCTCAACCTCGGCCAGTGTAGCTAACGCTACAAAAAGCCTGAGGGGCGTTGCTCGCTGGTCCTGTTGATGTCGATGTCGCTTGGGTGTTGCCTCGAAGAGGATAAAGTTCGAAAAACCGAGCGGTGCTTCCGTTGTGTACCGCTGAGTCACCATCGTCGAACGTTGTCATCGGTACTGGTTGGTGGCACTAGACACAGCAGAAATCACCCGCACTCCTACATCTCCGAACGAAACCGGGTCGATGCACTTGACGCAGCAGGAATCATCCGCGCTGCCCACATCACCAAACGACACCGGGTCGATGCACGAGGCAAGAACCTGGACGAAAAAACGAAGAAATTGAGCCGTGGCTGCATCGTTCGGCTGCTGCCTTGCCCACTCTATTTAACGCTTTTTCCACGCTATTTTTTTTTGCAAAACGACGTCAAGACTTTTCGTTTCCTCACAAAAAAAAGAAAAAAACATATCATGAAATAAGGCCAATTTTTTTGGAAGAAAAGAAAACCTAACAAGAACACGGGTATACAAGGTCAAGCAAGTAACAAATCACATTTCCCAAATTATATATTTTTCTCGCATCATTCATCCGTTCCGCGTCTGCTTTTAATCAATGTTGAGTAGAGCCAGGTATATTAAAGAAGAGGTTAGGCTTCCAGCTTACACTTTTTATATCTTGGGGGCCAGTCTTTTGGACAGCGTCACGGGCCGTCATTCTATGGCTGGGTGGTCACATGAAAACATTTTATAAATCGCTGCCTTAACTTTCAATGTCTATCTTCTCAAACACGCAAATGGTCACACCACAATCGTATCAGCTCACGTCATTATCCAATCTTAACAAAGGTCGTTCAGCTGAAGTTTGTCACCCTGAATGGTCACCTTGGCCACAGCGACCGTACTCGCAAAGAAAGCCTCATCTCCAAGCATGTGAAGCGACAAGCATCATCGTAGACAGCTGATGTTGCAACGTTCATGATTTACGGTGACGTTGAGTTGGAACCATACTTTGTTGTCATGAAGGTAATGTCGCATATGCTTGTACTGCTCGGATGCGTTAGAATTGTCACAATGATCTGACATATACTTGCTTATATTATTTTTATTTGTTTATTAATTATTTATTAACACCTTGAATACCGCAGGGCATGACAAAAAAATTGACTGCTGAAATTTAGTTAGTAAACAAAGCACAAAATATATTCAAGGTATTTATAATCATTCAGAAAAACGAACAAACGTTATATACACAACTCATAATCACGTTATAACTTCAGTATTACTAGAACTGCACAAATTTAAAATATTCGTTGATATTGTTAGCACTATTGTTAGCAATATGTTCTAGCAATATTGCTATCAATATTGCTAACAATATTGTTAGCAATGTCTCTGTGGTGTGGTAAAGAGTTTTATTTTGTTACCGTTAAGGGTATCGAATAGTTCGTTTAAAAGGTGATGGACGCAAAGGAGGGCTTATTTTACAGGCACTGTCTAATCTTGGAAGAAATGCAAAAGTAGATGGTAACAATTGGCGCTGGGTGATTGATCAATTAGCGTAATTCCTCGATTAATGCTTTAATTGTGAAACATTTATTTTGCGTTTATTTGGTTGATCTTAGTGAGAAATTTTGGGGAGGAAGTAGAAAAGCTTTCTTGCTACTTGGTGCGCATTTATATATTGTATGGGGCCGCACCGTTGTATTCTATGGTAAACCACTTTAACATGTCCTATGCTTGTAATTCGGAGTGTTTATTAGGTTTAAAAGCTTGACAACACACGTGAATGACATACCGAAAAAATGAAAAATATAAACGTGTAATTTTGATACTATTTTAGATATTATGCCCAAAGGTCAACGTAGCCGATTAATTGATTATTTATAGATGAAAGAATACTGATTAAATAGCTTAACGTTTTAATCGATGCTCAGCCCTAGTAACAATGTGTTTGTAAGTGCTGGATTATGACGGTAAAATTTATAAAACGGTGTTAGTCGAGATAATTTAAACCTTGAGGTTTTTTCTAGGAAATTCGCCTACTGGCGCCATTCATTAATGCCGGTGTAAAAGGAGTAGTCA